>CM063171.1:59246420-59483920 GCA_031835075.1 Saguinus oedipus | reverse complement strand
TTAAGCTCTCAAAATATTCTTACTAAAGTCTCAGAACCTTTAGGGGAGCATGTTGTTGAAATAATTGCCAATTTTTCATTTTCATCTTCACTAAATAAAAAAAAAGTTCTCATAGAAGAAATCCCTTTTATTGACTATCTATACATGGATATAAAACAGATTATAGTAACTTCCTTCCTCAGATGATTGGAGATAATGAAGGACTATTTGTGTAAAAATAAAAACCAAAATTAAATAATGTTTTTAGCCCAACAAGAACCTTTAAAGAGATGCTATATTTAAATATACATAAAAATTAAAAAGCACTATTTTAACATGTAAGTTATCCCAATTTTACATGGAAAAAAATGATACCAAAAGATAAGAATATTTATAATGTTTTTGTTGTTGTTGTGGTTGTTAGAAGAAAAACATTAAGAAATTTCTAGTTCCTAAGACATGTTTATTTGGGAAAAGTAATCCCTTTAAATAAACAAATCACATATGGTACAAGTATGAAATATATGAGTTTACAGTTTAATATTTTGACTAGGTGTGCTTTTTGATATCTAGTTACAAATTACAAGGTGACTTTTAACACCTAAATATGAAGTTAAAATTTATGTGAATTTGACTTTAAAAGCATTATTATCTGGTTTTCATATCAATGTTTTAAGCTAGAAAAGAGAAATTGGAAAATGTAAAATAGCTACTGGCCAAGAGATGCAAGATTGCCTGGAGACATTGAAGAATCAAATTATAACAATTGAAAACAAAACATAACCAAACAAAACTTTCCACTGGAATGCAAAACTAAAATTTTGGCATATGGCGTATTTTACTTTATTAAATATAAAGGTAATTACCAATAGATATTCCACCAAAAAGGTAAAATATTAAGTATATGTAATTATGTAAAGATATATTATTTGTAATTTTATATTTATAATTTATTATAAATAATAAATGATAATTACCTAATGACAAACTTCAATGTGATATAAATCATAATTATATTTGAACTTGGATAAAAGATACTTTGTATAAAATGCTTATAGTAGGACCAAGATAATTTGCAAGTTGTACACATACGTTAAAGAGTTTTTACTCAAACTTTCTAGGCATGGTTCAAAACTGTAATATGCAACTGCCTGATGAGTTCTTTCTGCCCCCTGCACCAAATCAATTCATTAAGACCACAGCATCAGTAAAAATGAGTTTAATTGACAGGAAGTTAGCCATGCCACATGGGAGACAGTTATTACTCAAATCAGTCTCACCAAAGGCTTGCAGGTTAGAGGTTTTTCAAAGATAGTTTGGTGGATAGGGAGCTAGAGTATGGGTGCTGTGCATTGGTTGCAGGTGCAATATAGGAGTGTGAGAAATGGTCCTCCTGCGCTGAGTCAGCTTCTGGGTGGGAGCCACAGGACAGGTTAAATCACAGTCCAGGTGAAGCCATTCAGATGTCAGAAATGCAAAAGCCTGAAAAGACATCTCAAAAGGACAATCTTAGATTTAACAATAGTAATGTTAATAATTACAGGAATAATTGGGGAAGTTACAAATCGTATAGCCTCCAGAATAATGTCTGGTAATCATTTAACTATGTCTATAATTTAGCAGAATTAGGTCCCTCTCTCATAGTCCTAACATTGTGGTCTTTCATTAGTTTTACAAAGGTGTTTTACTTTTGGGGAGGGCTATTGTGATCGTTGCCTTAAGGTTAAAGCAAGAATGAGCAAGTTGTAGCTTGGAGGTTAGAAGCAAGGTGGAATAAACTATGTCATATTTCTTTTACTGTCAAAATTTTTTCATCCATCTTAAAGCATAATATATTGTAGCTCATCTCATGTTTTAGCTAGGTCATATAAAATTTCTAATCTGTTTTGTAAAATGTTAATTTTCATACCATCAAGGAACAAGTATTTGTAATATTTCAAAAGTTTTTGAGAAATTGGATAGCTGGCATATGTTCACAATTAAAGATACAGTAAAGATATAAATGTTGTGTGTGTGTGTGTGTGTGTGTGTGTGTGTGTGTAAGAAATAGTTGAATTTTAGCGAAGTGTAAAAAGTAGATTTTGGGCAAAACTTTAGGTTTCTGCATATCAGTGTGTAGTTATTTACTAATCACAGAGAATTTGTAGACACTTGGAATTTCCTTGTTTCCCCTGAAGGAAATTTAAAAAATTTAACCGGAAATAAGTCATGTGAATACTTACTGAGAAAATCATTTGTCATTACATGCTGTAAATTTTGGCATAGCAATGACATAGCAACCTGCCATAAATTTAGAAACATACCGCATATATTTTAAAGGAAGTTGAACTTGCAGTTTCAAAATGGAGCAAGATATAGTAAAAAGAAATATATATATAGAAGGTCAGGACAGGATAAGCATAGTTAATACTAACTAATTAGCAATATAAAAATGCAGAAGTTTTAATATTACTAGAAATAAATCAATATGAGGAAGCTTTGGTTTATTTAGCCAGAAAAAAATTCTGTATGTGAACTGTGTTCTTATAAGTATATATTAACTCGACACAGATGGACTAGATATTGGTGAAGTTAAATTATTGTAAGTAATTTTAAAAATTAAATTGTTTTTATTATTTCAAATAGAGAACATTTTCTCTATTCTAATATCTGATAGCTCCCTTCAGAAATAATAGAAGAGTCAGGCTTTTATCATTTAGAATAACTATAAATATTTAGAATGTCATTGCCCTGAAGTTGCGAGCAAACGGAATAAATAAACTAAATTATTCAACAGTTAATTCTACACATATGCACACAGATTAAGAACTAATAATGATGGTACAAGTTTTATTCAAATGTAGTACAAATCAGAGAAGATAATACCAGAACTATATTTAAACTTTATTCAGTAATTATGCTGTTTGATTTAATATTCTATATTTTTAACTATTTTTAAGTTTTAAAAAACAGAATGTAATGAATTAAATCAATTTTCTTAGGAAACTAGATTTGTAGTATAAAGCAGAAGGGGAGAAATATTTATGTGTAAGAATTTATGCACTTATGGTACCATTAGAACTGAATTAGAAATATCTTTATGAATGTGTGAATTTACAAAAGTCATCAATTAGAAATATATATATTTTTTACTTCTATTCACAGAAATGTCATGGTATTAAAGATACCCAGACAATGCACCCTAGTGCATAGAATTTGGGGAAAAAAAATAGGCTAATTCAGTCTCCAGGTATGAAAGATACAAAGTGACCCTGCTACACTTTGTTGATTCATAAAGCAGTGAACCTTCCGTGATTAATGGGGTTATGTTGAAAGGACACAGGAGTCAATAAAAAAGGGACTCCCACTGGCCAAAACTGAAACAATTTGAGCATTCAAAGGAGACTCCTAAGATAATTTGATTGACATGTAATAAATCTGAAAAATCATAAGTACGTAAAAACTCAAACAGAAAAGGTTAAAAAAAGTATAAAAAAGTTAACCAAATTGAATGTATTTTTGTGGAGTTATTCAATAATTCTGGTATCCTTGACTCATGTAATGTACAATGAAGAAAAGAGAAAGTAAACATTGTTACATAGGCATCTTTCTGCATCAAGATATTTTTAATAGAATAACCCACTATGTGGTGATATCAAGTAAAACCAAAATATCAGAAATTGAATTTAATATAGTGTCGTTTCTTTAAAAGTTAGATGATACTAGGAATAAGAAAGTATGTAATTTTCACCAAGTTCCAATGTTTTAAAAATTATGTTTCCTAGAATCCTATCAATTTTTCAGATCTAGAGTTAAAAAAAGAGAGACCTTTACTTATCTTAATAACTGATCAAAGTGGGCAAGAGAACAATATTTCATTAGACAAATAATAATGTTTAAAACTTGAATCTTGGGGAAGAGACTAAGACAGTGATCATTCTCCTGTTGAAATTAGAGGATTAGTAATAACAAAATTATAAGGTTCAATGGATCTGTCAACTGAAGAATCACAAGGCTCATCAATTTGGAAGAGAGAGCTTTATTTTTCATAAAAGGTTGCAGCCAATGAGACAGCCAGGTGGGAGGGGGTCCCCAGAGACACTACTGCTTGCCTGCACACTGGGAGGAATGCTCACTGAGGTGGAGCCACAGACGTTTGCGCCATATGCAGCACGGAGTAGCCTGGCCTCTCCTCTTCCTGGGTGGAATCTGGGATTCAATCTGTGAGGTGGGAAGCTCATGGGCAGGAAACATTTTTTTTTTTTTTTTTTTTTTTTTTTTGAGACGGAGTTTCGCTCTTGTTACCCAGGCTGGAGTGCAATGGCGCGATCTCGGCTCACCACAACCTCCGCCTCCTGGGTTCAGGCAATTCTCCTGCCTCAGCCTCCTGAGTAGCTGGGATTACAGGCACGCGCCACCATGCCCAGCTAATTTTTTTGTATTTTTAGTAGAGGCGGGGTTTCACCATGTTGACCAGGATGATCTCGATCTTTTGACCTCGTGATCCACCCACCTCAGCCTCCCAAAGTGCTGGGATTACAGGCGTGAGCCACCAGGCCCGGCCCAGAAAACATATTCTTTTGCTTCACAAAGTGTTTCTTCCCCTTCACCCCCGACTTTTTTTTTCCTTTTTTCCCAATAAATTCCATTTTTCTCACTCTTCAAATTATCTGGGAGCCTAAATTTTCACAGCCATGTGATAAGGGCCCCATCTATAGCTGAACTAAGGAAAAGTCCTGCGACACCAGCAGAATGACCCTCCCACAGGTTGGGAAGCTTAGCTGCTGCAAAAGCCGGAAGCAAGCACTTGAAGGGAGGAGTGAAGGGCAAAGAAATGTATACTGAGCAGGGTGGCTGATTAGACATAGTTAATAAGCTGTAGAAGAAGTGTGTTAATCTGTTCTTTTGTGTTAAATACTTGAGACTGAGTAGTTTATAAAGAAAATAAGTTTAATTGGTTCAGTTCTACAGGAAGCATGACATCGCCATCATGGTGGAAGGCAAAGGGGGACCAGCCTCATCGCATGGTGAAAGCGGGAGTGAGAAAGAGACACAGAGAGTGAGGAAGGAAGCGGGGAGGTACCACACTCTTTTAAACAACCACATCTTGAGTGAATTTAGAGCAAGAATTCATTACCAGGGGAGTGCACTATCCCATGAGGGATGTACCCCCACGACCCAAACGCTTCCTATTCAGCCCCATCTCCAACAGAGGAAATCACATTTCAGCACGAGGGCTGGAGGAGAAAAATATCCACACCATATCAAGCAGCCATGAATATTTATGAAAAAAGAAGCATACACATATACAATTCAGCTTCCCGCCTTTCATGGGTCACCTGTACAGAAAATGGATGCATCAGCACAGGACCTGAGTGGGGAGTTTGCGGTACACGCATGTCAAAAGGAGAGAGTGAGGACACAGAAACCATCATTGCATCTTCCATAAGTCACCGAAAACTAGTCTGGAGATGATTGTCAGTTCTTAGAAATGGGATGCACTGTGAAACTGGTGAGTAGTCGTATTGAAACTGCAGAGGGAGGAGAAGCCAGGTTATGGCTTTAGATGACTGGCTAAAGGTGATAAAGGAATAGGTAGTCCATTTCTTATTTTTCAGGGATAATTTCTGCTTACTCCTTGGGAATGAATTCTGGTGACAGGTTAATAAGGAAGGGCACACTGAGGCAAGTCTGACCTTTCATTCCATCGTGGCTGGTAACTTAGTTTTGAAGGTTTCTCTGGTGTCCCCTTGGTCAAGAAGGTGTCCATGCAGGCAGTTGGGAAATTGGGATTTCATTTTTCTTTCTCAGATCCCATATTCTACATAAACTCAGCTGTTAGCAGCTTTCCTGTTAATAGCAGGTAAAGGCAATTGCCATGAAAAGAAAAGAAAAAGAAACGGTCTTTCTGTAGTCTAATTCTCTCCAGTGGTATAAATGTAGAATACAAATCCAAAGATGAGAAGACACAAGCCCCAACATTATTTCAACCCATTTCAGGCCATTATCACCCTACATCTAAAATCACACTTTCTCTCTGCCAAATGCTCCCTTAAGTGTGAGTTGCCAAACTGCCAAAACTGGAGGATATTAATATATTTAAAGGAATCATTGGGAAAGAATCTCCTGGAGGAGCCATACCAACACTGCTGTCAAAACAGTGAGCCTTCTTTAAATTGTGGAGGTCACATTTGTCCCTGAAAGCCTAAAGGAAACTGCTTCTTATAGCGCTCTGGCGACTAAAGCAAAAAGGCAAAAGAGGCATGGCATGTATGACAGACTAAAAGTTTGGAAAAACCAAGTGGAGATGCGGACACAAATCTTCAGGATTAGTGATACAAACTGATGAATCACTAAGTTAATATGGAGAGCAGCATGCATTTATCTTTGTGTTGTTTAGAATTACAGTTTGGTGGTACTTGATAGAAAGAATTTTCCTTCCCAACCAATCACCTTTCCTACCTCCTTCAGATGTCTCCTAGAGTGATAGTGGAGAATCACAATTTCTAAACAACCTAATTTATGAGACTGTTGTGCTGCCTAATGCACTAACAAGGAAATTTCTAAACAACCTTATTTATGTATGGTTGTTATCTATATTATCTATCTATCTATCTATCATCTATCTATCTATCTATCTATCTATCTATCTATCTATCTATCTATCTATCTATCTATCTATCATCTATCTATCTATCTATCCATCTATCTATGTATCATGTATCTATCATCTATCTATCTATCTATCATCTATCTTTCCATCTATCCATCTATCTGTCTTATCTGTTTGTCTGTCTATCTGGTTGTAAGTGTATAGATTTATGCATACAAATATGGAGAGAAATGATGAGGAAAATCTATGTCTCCAGCTAATCAAAATATATTTTATGTGTTCAAAGAATAATAAACTCATCTGACAAATAAACAAACAAAACTTAACACTTTATTCAATCAGTGTCACATTACTTAAACTGTTTGGAACAAGTAACGTAATTCTTTTCTTTCCAAAATCTATCTAAATGTATTTTCAGATATCTACATTTACCTATCTTTGCTATTACTCCTCACAGTTTCTCTCTCTGTCTTTACATACATACACACACACACACACACACACACACACACACACAGTCTCTCTCACACACTGAATTGCTTTGAAAATAGACTTTATGAGTCTGTTTACTTGTGAGCTAAAAATCTTTCTCCTCTGTGAATACCAAAATAATTTATGGAAAGGTTAAGTGTATGTGTGTGTGTCTTTGGAGTGGGGAGCAGGGGATGGCAGAAAGGGTGTATTACTCCATTCTTAGTCCGCTACTAAGAAATACTTAAGACTGGGTAATTTATAAAGAAAAGAAATTTATGTGTCATATAATATATTCGGTTTCATTTTGTTTTATTCTATCTCATTTTTAGTGCTAGAAAAAGCAATTTGTTGTTTCATAACAAATATATTTCACAACCCAATGTATGAGTACCTCTTAATGGAAAACACTGTCTTTTTAAAATCTTTTGAGTGTTCACCTTTGAACCATATATATAAAAAATCTATCTAAAATATAAACAGGTTTATAATAACAATCCCAGAAGGACCTTGTTGGTATAAACTTTCATTCTGATTAATTTCATATATAGTACCTTGCTAAGACAAAATGTTAAAATTTACTGATAAATACAGAAAAATATTACAAGCAAATATCAATGCTTAAAAATTGGACAACAGTGAAATATGCATCTAAACTTTTAAATAATAGTAAAATAATTTACCAAATTAAATGGGAAATTAAAAAAATAAATCAGAGCTTCTTAAGAGTATATGAAGATCCCAGTATCACACTATATGTGTGGCAGAGATGGTTTTTCTAATATGTATTTCTCCTTTATCATTTTAATTCAACCTTAAATTTTATCTCTGAAGATGGCCAGGCCTTATAACAATGAATGTTCAGCCTCTCTTGGAGCAACATTTTATTATTTCACTAAGTTCTGGCTAATGGCATGTGAATAGATAGAGTATGTGCCAGTTTTGGGTTCTATCATTAATTGGAATGTGTGCCCCCCACGTTCATGGTATCTCTCTTTGGGGTGGCTGGAACATGGACATCTTTATCCATGGGAATAAGGGTAATCTCCACATTCCAGAACAAGGAGAAATAACTGAGCAAGTCCTCAGGCATCTTTCTGAACTACCAATTTGCCTTTCATGTGAGTAAAAAACACCTACTGTGCATAAGCCATTATATTTTGTTTTTAAGAATTCTGTTTATTTATTAGCAACAGCTTAATCTTTATTCCTACTTATAAAGTTGAAACTTATTCATTCAATATAATCACAACTTTGAAAACATATTTTGTTTGAGACAAATTCAAACAATAATCTTTAAGTTGGATATAATTAAGCAATTAACACATTTCTCATTCATATAAAAAGATAGAGTAAGAGCATAATATACTTCATAGAATGACTTTAACATTTAATGATTTCATCTATGAAATTTTAATAATGAAGTTATTTGTCCATCATTAACTTACAGTAAACATTAACTTCTGTTATATGATAAACTGCAATAATCAAATTGTCTTTAAACATGAACAACACAATTTAAATTGCCGGTTAGTTACTTAAAGGAAGCATTAAACTGATTTTAAAAGTAACAAAAACTAATCTTGGAGCATCTGATTTGCACAAAAATATTCAAAGTACATTTCAATAATGACATTTTTAAACAGTACGTAGTAAATATTAACAACCTGATGTTTACCTTTTAAGTTATTAATGTTTTCATGTGAATATGTACATTTTCTTCATCTTTGAATTACAAGGTCATACAGTTTGTACATTATTTTCTTCTTCATATACCTCAAATGTTCTCAAATTAAATATTCCAAATCATAAGTTTCAATAAAGCTACAAAGTATCCTGCTGTTAATCAATGCTTTATTTGTCCAATAGTCTATTACTGAACTTTTGAACCAGCAGTTTTCAATTTTTTTACAATGCTATACATAATGATTCATAATACCTTTCATATGTAAATGTGCACAAATTTCTACTGATTTGCTTAGGTTAAATTTTTAATGAAGGAAATTCTGTGTCAAAGGATACAAAGAATTTATACAGATTCTTTGCAATTTGATAATAATTATTTCACTCTCAAATTATGGACCAATTTATATCCTTGTCAACATGGTACAAAGATTTATATTTCCTGTAAACTTGCAAATATTGAAAATTATTTTTCAAATATTAGATAGACAAATGATTTTTTGACTTAATATAACGAAACTCAAAGGTGTACTTCACATAGTTTATTACATCTGGTAGTAAAAGCTGAATTAAATATTTGTAAGTCTCACAAAAGCACTTGATTCATACATGTTCAGTGAAATCCACAATCTCAAAGACAGAAAACAAAATTGTTGCATCTATTAATAATCTTTAATCTCTCCAAAATGAAATGCTGAAAAACATTAATATAAATTAAATTATCCTGCCATCAATTTAGTGGATTTCAATTTTACCATTATTAATATCAAGAAAGCATTTCTAACATGATCAAAAAAAGCTTTTATCTTGTGATATGTAGGTTATTTTTGTAAAAGCATTTATTAATGTATTATGTATCATTGACATATTATTTTGGCTTCCATCTTTATAATTGACATGATAGATTTTATTTTTTGAGGTAAAGAAATAAAGCATAATTTAAAATGCCGTTTCCACTTTCATTTTTTAAAAACCAATATAATAAGAACTTGATGGATATGCTTTAAGCTTATATTTGTTTATATTATGAAATCCTCTGAGTTTTATTTTCAGAATAACAAGCAGTAAGGAGACATAAGATTTTCTTAATATATTTCACAACTTTACCCATCAAAAGATGAAAAACCCGTAAGTATGTATGGTCTCATCCAGGAAGAGAATTAGTTTAGTAATAATCTAGGATATAAATAAAACTGTTCAATACAGACTCAATTTAATCAGTTTAATCATTTGCACAGCAAACACTGAGTATATCTTACAGAGGCACTTCATATGCTTCCTGCAGTAAGTTTGATTACTCATCATTCTAAAATGACTCAGAGGTTTTTCTTCATTAAGCCAGAAGGATTCTGCAGAATGAGAGAATCAAGTTGGTTATATATATTTGAGTTTTTTTATACATGCACATACACAAATGCACACACACACACATGCACATGCACACATACACATATATATGTTTAAAATACACCCTTTGAGGTTATGTATGTGTTCAAAAATTATTTATATGTTTGTATATAAACATATATATGTGTATGTGTGTGTATGTGTATGTATGTGTGTGTGGGTGTTTATATATATATATATATATATATTTTTTTTTTTTTTCCTGAAATACCAGGTCCTTTGGTAAATTAGTTTATGTTACAAGTATAGATCATACAGATTTAAAAGAAAAAAATTGAAAGATGTTTCCACTTGCTAGAGAAATAGGAAACAGTGAGGTTAAGATTGAAATAGGACAAGATACACTACTGTCCTACGTTGTTATTCTCCATATGTAGAACCTGGGACAAAAATTCCAAATGGATAAATAATTTAGGGGGTAATGAGAATATGAAGATTCTCATTACCTACTTAGAGATTGAGTCTTTTCATCTTTATTGATGAATATATATGTCGCAAGTAAATGAAGTATTTTTTATCAAGACAGCTACCATTGTTTATGACTGAAACTTAATTCAGTGAGTAACGAATCTGGGAGTCAGTGGAAAACTCACCTAAATTTCTTCCAAGAGAAGTGGAACTTAGTTATTTCTGTCAATCACTAGTTGAGACTGCTTCTAGGGAAAATAATTATTGGGCATTTTTATTTTACCATAAGGTCTAGGGAAAGTGCCTTGAGGGGAAAAACAAATAATCAAAATAAACCAGAGTAAACAAACAAAAAGTAACAAAAATGTTGGGACATAATTCTCTGAGTTTTTATTTGAGGCATACAGGGAATGCAGGACTAGGGATCCCTCCTCACTTCATTACACACTGTGTTGACTACAGCTGCACGCAGCTGCATAACATTGCAAAGACTGAAGCTTCCCTTCATAAAATCAACCAATCAAACCTAGAAAGAAAAGTAGAACACTCTGACCACAAACATGCAGGCCATCAGCATAAGACTTTCTAGAAGACCCTCCCCAGTATCTGTGCACTGTAGGATGGTAGCTTGCCCGAATCTAACATTTGCTTTATTTTAATTGTAAAAATCACACTGATATGCAGAGATTTAAGATACCAATTAGACTCGGGACATATGAAGAAGCATAATTCCAGTATTAACTCCAAAAGTCAAAGTCCAAAATCTCATCTGAGAAGAGGCAAGTCCCTTCCACCTATGAGCCTGTAAGATCAGAAGCAAGTTAGTAACTTCCTAGATATAATGGAGGTAAAATCATTGGGTAAATACGCCTCAGGCAAGTGTGAAATCTAATAGGGTAGTCATTAAACCTTAAAGTTTCAAAATGATCTCCTTTGATTCCATGTCTCAAATCCAGGTCATGCTGTTGCAAAAGGTGGGCTCTAACAGCCTTGGGCAGCTCCGCTCCTTTGGCTTCACAGGATATAGCCCACCTCCTGGCCACTTTCACAGCTGGCATTGAATGTCTGTGGCTTTTCCAGGCATGTGGTACAAGCTGTTGGTTGGTCTCCCATTCTGGAGTCTGGAGGATGGTGATCCTCTTCTAACAACTCCACTAGGCAGTGCCCCAGTGAGGACTTTGTTGAGGAGGGGGCATCAACTCTCTATCACCCTTTTACACTGCCCTAGCAGAGGTTCTCCATGAGGGCTCTGCCCCTGTGGCAGACTTCTATCTAGACATACACACGTTTCCATGCATCCTCTGAAATATAGATGGAGGTTCCAAAACACCAATTCTTGACTTCTGTGCACCCATAGGTTCCATATACTATGTGAATCCCACCAAGGCTTGGGGCTGGCAACCTCGGAAGTAACTGCCAGTACTGATTTTGGTTCCTTTTAGCCACAGCTAGAGCTGAAGCAATGGGATGCAGGGCACAATGTCCTGAAGCTGCACAGAAGAGGGGGGCCCCAGACATGGCCAATAAAACCATTTTTTCCTCCTATGTCTCCAGGTCTGTGTTGGAAGGGCTGCCCTGAAGGTCTCTGACATGCCCTGGAGACATCTTCCCTATTGTCTTTGCAATTAACATTCTGCTCATTACTTATGCAAATTTCTGCAGCAAGTTGGAATTTCTTCCCTGGAAATGGTTTTTTTTTTTTCTATTGCATTGTCAGGCTGCAAATTTTCCAAATGTTTATGCTTTACTTCCTTTTGAATGCCTTGCCACTTAGAAATTTCTTCTATCAGATACCTTAAGTAATCTCTCTCTCGAGTTCAAATTTTCACAGATCTCTAAGGCAGGGGCAAAAGTCTACCATTCTCTTTGTTAAAGCACAGCAAGAATCACCTTTGTTCCAGTCCCAACAAGTTTCTCATCTCCATCTGAGACCACCTTAGCTTGGACTTCATTGTCTATATAATTACCAGCATTTTGGTTAAAGTCTTTCAACAAGTCTCTAGAATGTTCCAAACTTTCCCACGTTTTCCTGTCTTCTTCTGAGCCCCCCTCCCCCCACCAAACTGTTCCAACTCTGCCTATTACCCAGTTCCAAAGTTGCTTCCACATTTTCAGGTATCTTACCACAGCACCCTACTCCCTGCCACTCCCAGTACCAGTTTACTGTATTAATCTATTCTGGTGCTGCTATGAAGTACCCAAGAGTAGGTAATTCATAGAGAATAGAGGTTTAATTGACTCATAGTTCTGCATGGCTAGGGAGGCCTCAGGAAATTTTCAATCATGACAGAAGGGAGAAGCAAACATGTCCTTTTTACATGACAGCAGCAAGGAGAAGAATGAGTGCCCAGCAAAGGGGAATCCCTTATAAAACCATCAGCTATTGTGAGAATTTACTATCATAAGACTAGCATGGGATAACTGCTCCCATGATTCATTTACATCCCACTGATTCCCTCCTACAATAAGCAGGGATTGTGGGAACTACAGTTAATGATGAGATTTGGGTGGGGACACAGCCAAACCATGTAACTGTCTTTTGTCTCTGACCCCAAGAGTCTATGTCTTATGTTACAAACTATGAAACTGGCTGGATAATGTATTGAAATTCTGAGTCAAACCTCATATTCTTCACACTTTTTTGACAAAAACCTGGTGGATTATGCTATTCATTTAAGTAGATTAGGACTGAGTTTTGGTAAAGAGTTTGTGGATCAACTAATGATAGAAAGAAATCTAAGCACAGGTGTAAAAAACAGGATTTTCGATTTCAAAAGAAAAATATTATACAACTTTTATACAATGTTAACTGTACTAACTGAACAGTTCTGTATAGCCATAATCTTATACTCTAAAGAAAGTGTAGTGGGTTGAATTGTGCCCCTCAGAGAGATATGTTATAACAAAAGCAATTCGGTGTAAGTAGTTTATAACAGCCTGCTCCTACTTTCTCAAACCCTAAAAAATATAAGGGATGCTTGATGGTAAATGTAATCCTGCATTTAAACAATTGTAGTACTAAGACTTAAATATTCTGTAGGACATTCTAAAGAAATATTCCATAGAATCTAGGGCCAGGTGAACTTACACCAGTAAAATCCTGTAGGATATTCTAAAGGATTCTATGGGATATCCCATAGATATATTTAGGTCTCACAGAATATTTAGGTCTCAGTACTATAATTATTTTAACATAGAATTTTAACAATTTAACACAGTTGATTCCCTCACTTGTTTTATTTTACTTTTGCTTCAGAAAAACTGTTTTATCATATTGAATACCTAACAATTAGAATTAATGTTTAAACTTGAAGAGTAAATGATTATGAGTGGTCTTTCTTTCTTTTTTTATTTTTTTTGAGGCGGAGTTTCGCTCTTGTTAGCCAGGCTGGAGTGCAATGGCGTGATCTCGGCTCACCGCAACCTCCATCTCCTGGGTTCAGGCAATTCTTCTGCCTCAGCCTCCTGAGTAGCTGGGATTACAGGCACGTGCCACCGCGCCCAGCTAATTTTTTGTATTTTTAGTAGAGACGGGGTTTCACCATGTTGACCAGGAAGGTCTCGATCTCTTGACCTCGTGATCCACCTGCCTCAGCCTCCCAAAGTGCTGGGATTACAGGCGTGAGCCACCGTGCCCGGCTATGAGTGGTCTTTCAAATGCAGCTACAGAGAATGAGAATGTATATCACATAATACACACACACACACACACACACACACACACACACATATATATACTCATACATACATAAAGAGAGAATATATATGATATCACATTATTATATATAATATATTACATATATATATCACATGTTCAAAATGACAGCACAGAACCTTATAATGATTCTAAGTGGAGAATATCTGTTATGAACGGTAACATAATAGTTACTATTTGAAATAAAACTCTTTATTTTTACTGGGTTTTTCTTCAAAGGAAGAGAAAAAAAATGTCATTTGCTTTCAACCAAGCTCAAGTTAGTAACAGGCACAGCATAGGATTCTCTTAATAATTATTCAATTTTACTGTTTTCATATATAAATTATATGATACTTTTTAGGGAGCAGAGTATGAAATTTAATTAAGTAATATATTTTATTCATGCTGGGATAATAAAGTGATTTCAGGAAAACATGGTTCTAATTGAATTTAGTTGTAATATTAATTAATGTATGTTCACCTGTTTTAAAGTTTTCTGTATGATTTTAAAATAGTGCTGCATTAAAAAATTATCTCTTCAGGCCATAGAAAGGCAGATCTCTTGAAGTCAGTAGTTCAATAACTTCCTGGCCAATATGGTAAAAACCTGTCTCTACTAAAAATAAAAAAATTAGCCAGGCATGGGAGCACATGCTTGTAGTCCTAACTACTTGGGAGGCTGAGGCAGGAGAATTAGTTGAACCTGGGAGGCAGAGGTTGCAGTGAACTGAGTTCACACCACTGCACTCCAGCCTGGACCACAGAAAAAAAAATTCTTTTGGGATGTCTCCCCACTCCCTCTGCCCTGAAAAAAAAAATTATCTTGGGATGTCACCAAGATGAGTAAATAAAAATGCCTAATAGTCATTCTCCCTCTTTGAAAAGGGACCAAAACAATTAATAAATAATTACATTTGAACTAGAATATGTAAAGGAAAGTGCTGGAATATCAGGTGAATGACAGATACCCTGTGGAATATAGAGATCATTATGGTCACAAGAAAAGGTGCCTTTGATGCCACATCTCCTCAGTTGGGATAAGCTCGAAGCCAGGAGGGACACTCTGGTGAGGAAAAAAGGTAAGCAGCCGATCTCCAGAAGTGCCTCTTTGTACCACAGACACCTACCGTCTTTGTTTCTGAAGAATCCTGCAGTCATCACAGTCTCTGAGTTTAATCTAGAGAGTTATGAAATTTAAATTGCTGCATTACTCCAAAAGAATGAGCCCTGCCATGATCCAAGATGCAGCTAAACAACACCATCTTCAGACTGAAGTCATTACTAGAGGGCATCCTTTTCTGGGACCAGTAGCTACTGCATATCTCCATCCCTGACATTCCACTGCCACTACATTGCACCCATACATTGTAGTGCAACATTCCTCACTGAGCAGCTACACCTGCCTATTCCCAAAAATAAGCAAACTAGGAGGCACTTCAGTGGCTGGCTGCAGTGTTCTAACCCAAGCCACTCAAAGCCTAGGCCCTGCAGAACAGGTTACAGCTGTAACTCTGGCACCCTAGGGCACAAGTGCCTGCCCTCTCAAGGAACAGATGTTTCAGCCCAGCATTAAACAGCCTTGAGCTCCACCCACTGTGTGAAGGCTATGTCAGGCAGAACAGCCACACACACTCCTTCAGCCTAGGCAATTGAGGCATTCTCGAAGGCATCTTTGATGTTGCCTACAGCTGAAGAGCCTGCCCTGTGGCTCTTCAAAAACAAATGCACCCTAGCCAATTGACACTCTAGGACACATCTGCAGGCAACAATCTATCCCTACAAAAGTCACTCTATAAAATATAAAAAGGTTACTCTTCCACTAGATAAACATAAATCAATGCAGTGACAGAAGTGTTAAGAACATACATTGGGGAAAGAACATTCTCTTCAATAAATGGTGCTGGGAAAACTGGATATCCACATGCAGAATAACAAAACTAAGCCCCTCTCTCTCAGAATATACAGAAATAAACACAAAATAGATTAAATATTTAAATGTAAGATCCAAAATTTTGAAGTTGCTAGAAAAAAACATAAAAGAAACACTTCAGAACATTGGTCGGGGCAATAAATATTTGGATAAGAACTCAAAAGCATAGGTAAAAAAGCAAAAATAGACAAAGGAGATTATATCGAACTAAAATTTTTCCGCACATTGAAGAAAGTAATCAACAGAGTGAAAAAAATAACCCACAGAATGGTAGAAAATATTAGCAAACTATACACCTCACAAGGGATTAGTATCTAGAATGGATTAATACCTACATTAGATTAACTCAAACATTTCAAACATATCAATAGCAAAAAAAAAAAGCCTTTACACAAACAATTTAATTTAAAAATGGACAAAATATTTGAATAGACATTTATCAAAAGAAGACATATAAATGACCAACAGATATATAAAAAACTGCTCAACATCACTCATCATTGGACCGATGCAAATCAAAAATGTCACCTCACCCCAATTAGAAAGCTATTATAAAAAAGACCAGAAAAAAGAAAAGCTGATATGGATGTGGAGAAATGGAAATCCTTATGCACTGTTGGTAAAAATGTAAAGTAGTGTAGCTACTATAGGAAATAGCATGTAGATTCCTAAAGAAATCAAAAATAGAACTCCCATATGGTTTAGTAATTCCACTACTTTTATTTATCCAAAGGAAATAAAATTCGGTCAAAGACGTATCTATTCCCCTATTTATTGAGGCACTACTCACAATAGCCAAGATGTGACATCAATCTAAGTGTCTATCAATGGATAAGTGGATAAAGAAATTTGTGGTGTGTATTCACAATGGAATACTATTTAGTCGTAAAAAGAATAAAATACTGTTATTTTAAAAAACATGGATGAACTTGGAGAACATCATGTCAAGTAAAATAAGCCAGGCACAAAAGTAAAAATACTGCATAATGTCACTTTTTTTGTGGAATCTAAAAAAAATGCTAATTTCATGGTTGTACAGTGTAGAATAATGGTTGCTGGAGGTGAAGAAGGGTAGAGGGAAGGAGGAGATGGACCAATGGTTACAACATTTTAGTTAGATTGGAAGAAAAATTCTGGTGTTCCATTGCACAGTAAGGTAATTACAGTAAATAACATTAGATTATGTATTTCCAAAATAAACTAAAATAGAGGGTTTTGAATGTTCCTGCCACAAAAAGTAATAAATGCTTGAGTTGGTGGATGAACTAAATACTCTGATTTGGTCACTACACAATGTATGCATGTATCAAAACATCACACTTGCACTCCATAAATATGTACAATAATTATGTGTCATTTAAAAATAAAATGAAATTCAGCCAGGTGTGGTGGCTCATGCCTGTAATCCCAACACTTTGGGAGGCCAAGGCCAGAGGATCACCTGAGGTCAAGAGTTTGAGACCAGCCTGGCCAACATGGTGAAACCCTTTCTCCACTAAAATCACAAAAATTAGCCAGGGATGATGGCAAGCACCTGTAATCCCCACTACTTAGGAGGCTGAAGCAGGAGAATAGCTTGAACCCAGGAGGTGGAGATTGCAGTGAGCCCAGATAACACCACTGCATTCTAGCCTGGGCAACAGAGTGAGAATCTGTCTCTAAATAAAAAAATAAAAATAAGATAAAAGAAAATCAAACTTAAACAGAAATAAATTGTCTATTGGAATTTATAAAAGTCTAAAAACAGTGGCAAAATAAGATATAATCCTCCAGAGGGGTGGTTTCCCTATTATTATGCATACCAAACACATGATAGGTAAATACATGATAGGTACATGATAGGTAAATATCACTGCAATGTAAAAATACAAACATTAAATATTTCTGGTAAAATGTTCTGCCTTTTTTAGTCTGCTTTCAGAAAAGATGATATATTATAACTTGCTGTTTAGTTCATCTACTTCTGTAATTATCAAATGTACATTTTATTTTAAAAATGGAGTATGATGGAGGTTTTTTTTACTTTATTGTACATTTACATAAGATTAACTTTGCAAACAGGATTTTCTCATTTATTTAGTAAGTTTTTTTAACATTTAAATTGAAGAGGACTTTTTTCTTAATACTGAAGCTCATGTTCATCAATAAATGTAGGGAAATCCTTGAATATAGATGATGTATTCAAATTATTTATTCAAAGACCCATATTCTTTGTTAGTTGTAAGTACAGTTCCTCTCTTAAATTCTACTCATCTCAAAACTTTACAAGTTCCATAGACTTAGGAGATTCAAAGGCATTATTTTTTCTTTTTCATGCCAAAAGGAGAGAATTTGATTCAGAATACAATATGACATTACTCTGCATGCCAGTGACCATTGATAGTTTCAGTTCCACCGGTGACACTCATCACTGCCAAGCCCTTGTGCAGACTACTTTGATTCTTCAAGCAGAATATTCAACTGCCTCAATGATGAACTAGGTACTAGCTGTTCATCTAAAGGTAGTCTGGCTTACCGTTCATGATTCCTGGCTTTCAAATCACATGCAACAAAGGCTTTTTCTAAGCTTTTCAACAAAATTGAGGAGCACAAGATTAGAATTGGGGGGGTTTCTATAGTATCGTCAAATACAATACCTCAGAGCCATTAACAATATGGACATTTCCTGAAATTAAATCTTGAATAAGGAGTCAGTTTATACTTTAAACCTGTGTAACACAAAAGCTTTTGCAACAACTTTTTTTCCAAGGTCATTCAAGTACCTGT
This sequence comes from Saguinus oedipus, assembly GCA_031835075.1. Taxonomy (NCBI): domain Eukaryota; kingdom Metazoa; phylum Chordata; class Mammalia; order Primates; family Cebidae; genus Saguinus; species Saguinus oedipus. The sequence goes on along the minus strand of CM063171.1, from coordinate 59,464,987 downwards.
AGAATGGTCAATATGATCTTCGGGAATGTTTCATTCACTCATCATGTTGGAGCTCATCTGGAATTAGAAGTGGAGTTTTGGCACATTTATAATTAATCTATAATGTGGCATCTTTTTGCTAAGACAACTAACTATAGTTTAGTCTGAAATGTTAGTGTCAATCTTCTGAGACAGATAATATTTAAATCCAGAAATAATAAACAACTTTGCCAAAGGTGTAACAACAGATTTTACCAGTATAGATTATATTTCCAGTAAAATAGAAATCACCTATTTAAATGTTAATATCTCAAGCAGACTGCATTGTCTATTAATTTAGCTGAAGCAGTCTTTGACAGAATTCAATATTATTCATTTAGAATTCCATTCAGCTACAGAGGAAACAAAGAATTGTATAATAACTACAGTTTTCTTATATAGCAGGTATGTTATTTTATCTCTCACCAGCATGTGGCTAAAATTTCTATTGACAGCCTAATTATTTCTTATGCTCTTGAAAATTCATTCATAAATATGGATTTTATCTCTCACGTACATTAGGCATCACTCTAGTTTCTTAGTTACAATGATGGGTAAAACAGACATTAACCAACATATCTTTGGCCTGACTATATAGACGCAGAGCTTCCTTAGCGGCAATTCTTTAAAGCATTCTGAGTTCCCTATGATTTTGTTCTGCATATATTAGTAATGGCTCTACAGAGTTGATTCTTTTCCTGCTCTGTCTCTGGCCACATGCCACAGTTTCTGTGACATCTGGATCCTATTCTAGCAATCGCCTCGTGTACGTAATTGATGGCATTCCTTAGGCTGCTGCTGCTGCTGGTTGTTGGCTCCATTTCTCTCTACACCTCTTTTCTATTGCATCTGTAGCGTGGAGCAGGCCCTCACCATATGTCTCTATAGTAGAGTGGAGAATTGCTTACAACTTTTAACAAGACTTTACTGAATATTCATGAGTAACAGATGAACATGATAACCCAACTTCTAGAATTTTCTCTTTGTGTAGCCCAAAGGCCAGTGTATTGAGTCCAGCTCCTGGTGAATCTCTTCCTGGCATTTTCAAGTGCATGTACAGTGCAAGGAAGACATAAAAATGTCTGAACTTCTATCAAGACCCATTTATAAAGAGTCCTGGAAGAAAAGTTAATATGCACTTCTTGTTAACCAAGATTTAGATTTTGCCAAGCCCACTTCCCATACAAGCACAGTCTTCTTCTAAGGAAATTCTAGTCTGAGGACTCATCAGTGATGAGTGATGTCACTGGTGAGTCATCAGACCAGAATTTCCTTAGAAGAGCGATATGACTTAGTAATGTCATATCCCCTCTGGTTAAAATAGAGCAATTATATCACAATAGAAGAAGCTAGCATCAGTAAATTTTGGATATTTAGGAGTAAACAAAATCACACGTAAGACTTTGCCAGCTAGTCTAGAGTCTTAATAATGTCCCCTCTTCTGCAGGAAGAAAAATGTTGACTTTATATTCTTTCTGTAATCATTTTCAGGTTATGTCCTCTAAGTCACCAGCTCAAATAAGAACACAAATGATAAAATTAACACATACAATGGTTTTAGATAGAATGAAGTATGTTTATATGGAATAGAAAGAATGAAATATGTTTCCATGAAATAGGTATTTTTTCCTCTATTTCCAATGTCCCCTTCTCAAAAAAAGGGTAGTTTTAAAAAATTTAGAGACCTATGGATATACAACCATATATCCTAATTTACCATTCAGACAGGATTTTTAGCTTCTCAGTCACATATTAGGCTATTTCTTTCTTATGATATGTATATAGGAGCTTCCTATACTTTTTTCCCCTCAGAATAAAAGGAAAAAAAAATTAGTATAAGCCTCTTAATTTTATATGACAAGAAATTATTAATTAATGTAAATAACAGCTTCTGACTCTTATTGTCCAAAGTATTTCCATGACTAGTCTTAGTCACAATATTTAACTGTACTTGTTCTTAATTTTAAAATGTCAAAGCTATTAGGGACATGCATTATTAAAATTTAAGTGATCCCAGCATCACCCTCTCTTACCTTTCTAATGGAAATTCTATTTTAGCGTGCCCAGAACTCTCAAACTCTACTCTATGCTAATACTTTGTGAATGCTTTTTTTGCCTTGGCAGATTACTTTCACTTTTGTTAGTTACTTTCACTTTTGTGATATAAAACTAGACATAATGAGACAATAGAAAGAGAAAAAGTAATAAGAGAAGATTTAGAGTTTTGGTTAAGGCAGGAGAGGTGGTTTGGGGATTTGAAATGGAAGAAGCTGATATGGTTTGGCTCTGTGTCCCCACCCAAATCTCATCTTGCAGCTCCCATAATTCTCATGTGTTGTGGGAGGGACCCAGCAGGAAATGATTGAATTATGGTGACAGGCCTTTCTCATGATGTTCTCATGAGACTGAATAGGTCTCATGAAATCTGATAGTTTAAAAATGGGAGTCTCCCTGCTGAGCTCTCTCTTTGCCTGCTGCCAGGCATGTAAGATGTGACTTGCTTCTCCTTGTCTTCCACAATGATTGTGAGAGCTCCCCAGTCATATGGAAATGTAAGTCCAATAATCCTCTTTCTTTTGTAAATTGCCCAGTCTCAGGTATGTCTTTATCAGCAGCATGAAAATAGACTAATACAGTAAATTGGTACCAGTAGAATTGGGAGTTCCTGAAAAGATACCCAAAAATGTGGACATGACTTTGGAACTAGGTAACAGGCTGAGGTTGGGACAGTTTGAAGGGCTCAGAAAAAGACAGAAAAATGTGGGAATGTTTGCAACTCCCTAGAAGCTTGGGCAATTTGACCAAAATGCTGGCTTTGACCAAAATGCTGATAATGATATGAACAATAAAATCCAGGCTGAGGTGGTTTCAGACAGAGATGAGGAAACCTATTGAGAACTGGAGCAAAGGTCACTCTTGTTATGTTTTAGCAAAAAGACTGGCAGCATTTAACCACTGCCCTAGGGATTTTTTGGATCTTTGATCTTGAGACAGATGATTTAGTTTATCTAGCAGAAGGAATTTCTAAGCAACAAAGCATACAAGAAATGACTTGGGTGCTGTTAAAGGCATTCAGTTTCAAAAGGGAAACAGAGCATGGAAGTTTGGGATATCTGCAGCCTGACAATGCAATAGAAAAGAATATCCCACTTTCTGAGGAGAAATTCATGCCAGTTGTAGAAATTTGCATAAGTAATGACAAGCTGAATGTTAATCACCAAGACAATGGGGAAAATGTCTCAAGGGCATGTTAGAGATCCTTGCATCAGTCCCTCCCATCCCTGGCCTTTCATCCTGGCAGCCCAAGAGGAAAAAGTAGTTTCATGGACTTGGCCCAGTGTTCCTGTGCTGTGTGCAGCCTAGGGAAATGGTTCCTTGTGTCCCAGCTGCTCCAGCCATAGCTGAATGGGGCCAAAGTAGAGCGCAACCCATGGCTTAAGAGGATGCAAGCCTCAATACTTGACAGCATCCTGGTGGTGTTGAGCCTGCCAGTGCATAGAAGTCAATAATGGAGGTTTAGGAACCTCCACCTAGATTTCAGAAGATGTATGGAAATGCCTGGTTGCGCAGAAGTTTGCTGTAGGGGTAGGACCCTCAGGGAGAACCTCTGCTAGGGCAGTGTGGAAGGGAAATCTGAGGTTAGACTCCTACACGGAGTCTTTACAGTGGAGCTGTGAGAAAACAGCCACTGTCCTCCAGACCCCAGAATGATAGATCTACCAACAGCTTGCACTGTATGCCTGGAGAAGCCACAGACACTGAGTGCTAGCCCATGAATGCAGCTGGGAAGGAGGCTGTACCCTGCAAATCCACAAGGGCAGAGTTGCCCAAGACTATGGGAATCCAACTCTTGCATCAGTGTGACTTGGATGTGAGAAGTGGAGTCAAAGGAGATCATTTTGGAGCTTTAAGATTTGATTGCCCTTCTGAATTTCAGATTTGCATGGGGCTTTTAGCCCCTTCGTTTTGACCAATTTCTCCCATTTGGAATGAGTGTATTTTCCCAATGCTGGTATCCCCATTATATCTAGGAAGTAATTCACTTGCTTTTGATTTTACATGCTCAGAGTGAGACTTTGGATTGTGAACTTTTGAGTTAATGCTGAAATAAGCTGAGACTGGAGTACTATTGGGAAAGCAAGATTAGTTTTAAAATGTGAAGAGATTTGGGAGGGGAGAGGGGCAGATGATATGGTTTGGCTCTGAGTCCCCACCCAAATCTCATCTTGTAACTCCCATAATTTCTGTGTGTTGTGATAGGGACCTGGTGGGAAATGATTGAGTCATGGAGGTGGGTCTTTCCTGTGTTATTCTTGTGATAGTGAATGGGTATCATGAGATCTGATGATTTTAAAAATGGGAGTCTCCCTCCACAAGCTCTCTTCCTGCTGCCATCCATGAAAGATATGACTTGTTCCTCCTTCCATTCTGCCATGATTGTGAGGCCTTGCCAGGCATGTAGAACTGTAAGTCTAACAAGACTCTTTCTTTTGTAAATTTCCCAGTCTCAGATATGTCTTTAACAGCAGTGTGGAAACAGACTAACATAGAGGCACAGATGTCCCGAAAGGAAAGAGGAAAAGAAAGGCAGGTGGAATATGTTGTTTATGGAGAGTTCCTTCAGGATGAGAAGAAATGCATCCATGTGACAAATTATTTTAAATTCCTTTTGTATTTTAAAATAATTTTTATATGTGCACCATGGAATACTATGTAGTCATAAAAAATGATGAGTCCACGTCCTTTGTAGAAACATGGATGAATCTGGAAACCATCATTCCTAGCAAACTGACACAAGAACAGAAAATCAAACACCATATGTTCTCACTCATTGGCTGGTGTTGAACAATGAGAACACATGGGCACAGGGAGGGGGACATCACACACTAGGGTATGTAGGGGATGAGGTCTTAGGGGAGGCACAGTGGGGGGGGGCAGGGAGATTGGGGAAGGATAACACTGGGAGAAATGTAGGTGACAGGGGATGGAGACAGCAAACCACCATAGCGTGTTTGTACCTTTGCAACAATTCTGCCAGATCTGCACATGTACCCCAGAACTTAAAGTACAATTTTTAAAAAATGTTTTTATTCTATTTTAAAATTATTGTATATACTGAGACTATAACTTTATATAGCATATAATCTAAATTCAGAAACACTTTTTACATAGAGTTATAACTTAAAGTTTAAAACCACAGTTTTCTGGAAGATTGAGTCCAAATCTTTTATTATATAAACAAGAAGCTTATCAGGTTTCAACAAATTAGCCTAGTTCTACATCTAAGTTAGTGGCATTTCTAGAATTAAAACCATATCTTTCTCTGGATTTATTTACAACTGTTTCTAATGCATATTCATCTTATTTACTAATCATAATTATTTTTTCACTTGTAATTATTTTTACATGTAATTATATATACATAGATTTTATCAGCCATCAGAAGAATCTAAAACATTCTGATCATTTCTTTTGAATTTCATAAGATTCAACAGCATATTTTCCAAATTCTTTTTCTCAAGTTATTTGCTCGAAATTGACTTTTGTCTTGAAAAGTAAATCTGTTTATGATAGCAGAGCTAAGTTTTATACATGTCACTCTTTTGAACCAAGACACAGCAGCAACACTGATGTATTGCCTAGAGTATCACTCTTAGAGTAGTTTAGAGCAAAAAGAAAATGCAGAGCTCTTGCTTTGCAGTTCTAAGACCACTGGAGGTTATTCTCACTTTGTACATGTGATGGATGCTATTGTGCCTTTGGACAATGGGGCCTGCCTCACAGTAATACTCCCTTTCATTTCACCCAACTCTACCTCTGCCATATACTCTGTACCACCTCCCTGCAACCAAAGAGCATGGCCAGAGAAATGAAAGGGGTAGAGAAACTGGAGCTTCTGCCTCAAGGTGAGCTCAACTCTGATATAATTTGTGTTCTAGGGCTTACCCTAGGATCAAACAAAAAGTAATCTCCATCTGAGCAATCTCATATCCAAAATAAATAAATAAATCTTTTTCTCAGGTTTTGCTTCTAGGGAACCTGTTTTGAGACAGTATTATTTTCAACGATATTTGTAGGCAGAGGATGCCTGTTTCACTTCATTGCAAAATGATAGCCACATTAAAAATAATTCCTTCAAAGTACATCATTTATTATTAATAGTACTATTATTGTGAGTCATCGTTCATTCACTTTGACAATGGTGAATGTGTGGAAGGGTGTATGTGTTGTAAAGTGTTTATTCTAGATTATCTTAAATTTCATGGAATAATAAAATGTTGTATTTTATTTTTTACCCTTTTAGACCACTCTTTCATGGCAGGCAAGGCATTGATTGAAGGTGATTTTCTTAGTTGATTCAGGTGCCTATAAAATGTGCCATAGACTGAGTAGCTTAGAAACAGCAGAAATTTATTCCTCATAGCTCTGGAGGCTGAGAAGGTCAGCATCATTGTGACAAAATAATAAGGCTCCAAGGAGGGCCCTCTTCTGTGTTCCGGACTGCCAACTCTTCACTGTGTCCTCACATTGTGGAAAGGATAAAGAAGCATAATTCCATTCAATAGGGCTTTTCCATTATAACCTAGTCACTTTCCAAAGCCATCGCTTCTTAGTACCATTACATTGGGTATTTGTCATCAACTTTAGAATATTTTTTGCAGGGGGTTAAAAATGCTCAAACCATAGTAGTAATATTCAATGGCTCCCCCAAATCAATTCACATTGAGTTCAGAAACACATTTCTAAAATCCTGCCCACCATCATTTTATTTACAAATTTAAACTTGGCCAAAATTCACTGAATTGTAGGGGCTAAGTATGCAGCACATAACCAACATTCATTAAGTATTTGTTTACAGCACTCAGTCAATAAATAGAATGATTATGATGCTATCAGGCTGTGACTGAAGCAAAGTGTCCTTTTTGCCCTGCTTTTCCTTCTCTCAAGAAGTCTTCAGCAATTTATACTCCTCTATTTTAGGTGTCAGTTAAATAAACCACACCACAAACAATTCTTTCTCTCTGACTGTATTCACCTTTGTCTGAAGTAATTCCTACCTGCAGATAATCATTCAGCCAGTATTAACTGGCAGTCTATTATATGTCACCAACTCAGCTAGAAACCAGGGTCAGAGTGGTGAATGTGGCTCCCTCTAAAACGGAGCCTCAAAAAGATAACTCATGTTGCCCTGCATGGCTATTTGGAATAGAGACACATATCTGAAAAACTCTCCTGCTCTGTCTCTATTTGTGAGAATCAAGAGGATGATTAGTTCTTTATTATCATAAACCTAAAGACTTTATGACAAGCCGTCTCCCACAGAGTCTTCTCAATTGTCCTTCCATCTCCAAGGCAACCAGTCAGCTTTCTAGGCTTTAAAGTACTTCTTAAACCTAGATTCCTCCTATCCTCACCAAAGAACTTTGAGTTAGAAATTAATCCCTGCAATAAGTTCATTCATTCTGTTCTGTACACAATATCTTTTTTGTACTTGAATATGGTAGTTTAATGATATTTGACTAATTGTTTATAGGACATCCACTTACTCTTTTTTTGTGTTAATCTTACACACACCCCCCCACATGGAATTTTTTTAAACAAAAAAAGCTATCAGACTCTTTCATAATTCTACTTCATTTCAATAATACAATTCTTTGATGTTTTATAGAGAGTAATAAACAGGTAGTATTAAAATATTCTAAGAGAGATGATTGGATCTGAAGAGGTATAACTTTACTTTCTAAAAGTGCTGATAGATGAGATGAAAATGACTCTCATGACTCCAAATAACTATCAATCAGAAAATGAAGAAACTACTTAGAGAAAATGTTTTGATCAGAATACTACCTTCTTTACTGGAAAGTATGACCACTAATCTTTCTTAGAGTTATTTGGTTGTTATTTCGAGTTATTTGGTTATTATCTCATTTCTTTAAATAAAAATAAACAACATTTCTGGGATGATCATGCTCTCACACTGCTAAATATTACCTAAAGAACCCTGTTTCAATATTTCCTAAAGTTTCTCTTCTCAGTGTTATGACACTGAGTGAAAGCATTAAGTAGATAAATTTCACAGATAGATATATATAGGATTCCTAATCACTTTCATCAAGGTTGGTAGAAGCTCTACTTCTCTACTAAATTTAACTATTGTCACATTAAGACAATGGCTTAACATATGACACAGAACAAAATTCATGAAGAGAAGTGAAAACTGTAAAATAATTATCACTTTTATTTTTTGAGACAGAGTCTCACTCTGTTGCCCAAGCTGGAATGCAGTGGCTCCATCTTGGCTCACTGCAGCTTCCGCTTCCCAGGTTCAAGCAATTCTCCTGCCTCAGCCTCCTGAATACCTGGGATTACAGGCATGTGCCACCATGCCGGGCCAATTTTTGTATTTTTAGTAGAGATAGGGTTTCACCATGTTGGTCAGACTGGTGTGGAACTTCTGACCTCGTGATCTGCCCACCTGGGACTTCCAAAGTGCTGTGATTACCAGTGTGAGCCACTGTACTTAGCCAATCATCACTTTTTATAAGGAAAAACTGATTGCCCAGTGATATTCTTGTTCATCAGCTTTTGCTATTATAACTACTAAAAATAACTTTCAGTACTTTATATGAATATATTTTAATTCCAAATTCATCTGACATCTGACAACTATATATACTATACTGGATTTAAACTACGTTAATCACAGCTACTTACATTTTAAAAATATTTGGAAGGTATTCTATCTATTGGCATTAACAAATATTGAAAAAAGACATGATTTAGACTACTTTACAGAGGAAGAGGCATTAATTTAGATGTTTGGAGATACAAATATAAATATGTAGCACTGGTCTCTTACCTTTTAAAAATCAAATAAAATTTGAGCTAAAAATCCCAGTTCTGAGTAGATTAAGAAGCATCATTCTTCCCAACATCTCAGATTGTTAATGCTAATGAGGTGTATCTGTAGGATAGAGGTTCCTTAAGTTTTCCAAGTCATCTCTGACCCTAAGTTACTTCTTTTGAATTCATTCAGCTTGTGGCATATTTCCCCTTCTTGCTTTTCATATCATCTTTTACTGTAGCATTCACATTAGTCATCCTTCTTACTTTTTTACTTCCCCAAAACCACCAAAACAAGTTGATAAATACATTTTTAAAAATCATTGAGAAGTTTCCCTTCCATTTATAAAGTATATTATTAACTCTTTTTTTTTCAGCTACACTGTCATTAGGCATTTCTTACTTGTTATGTTTATTCCAAAAATTCATTCTTTTTTTATTAAAAGCATCTGTCGTTCCATCCATATCTCTACCTACAAATCTAGGTTAAGGTTCTGTGTAGAAGAATGTGGCCATCTCACTCTTTTGCTCTGTTTTCAAAATTTGTAATTCTTTGGCTTCCCTGAATAGTTGCTCCTGGCTAATACCTACTGATTTTCTACTCTCCTTTCATGAAGCATCAAACAATATTTCACCACAAATGCTAAGGGGTCCAAATCCTTCCTTTCTGCATTGCAAGACAGATAGACTGGATTCATGAGCAGAACTCAGCAAAGCAGGTGTTCTTTTCCCATTCCCACTCCCCTTCCCCAAAATAGTGAAACAAGAACAGAAAGAAAGATCAGTGGTTATACTTTCCAGTAGAGAAGGCAGTATTCTGATCAAAACATTGTCTCTAAGTAGTTTCTGCATTTTCTGATTGATGGTTATTTGGAGTGCTGTACATGCCAACATGACTCCAAAATTTTATAACAACCAACAAATTATTCTTTTTCAGATCAGAAGAAAAAAATTGTTGTATGTGCAGAATCAGAGAGTAGAATTATCTCTGTAAATCGTGTAAAGATTGTCCTTCATGTCTGGCACTAAGCAAAGAACAAAAGGAGAACTTAAAATAGGTCGAGATTCATTAAATCATCTTAAAATTCTTAATCTATAGGTAATATATAAGTAACATCCACTTTTTGTTCTTTCAACATTTCAAGATATGTGTAATCAATACCCTCTATTCAATGTCCTGTGCTTGAAATACCTAGGATGATTTGTTTTCTTGATTGACATGGAAAACCAAGTAATCTAAATATGTACATGCTAGTAATAACTCTTGTTCACATATATTCTTGGGGTATGATTGGCAGTTCCTTATTTTAGAAAGATGCAATGCTTTTAAAGTGTGCTTACCGGTTTTTGAATAACATCTGAAGTAAACAACATATTAGATACATTGAATGTACCTGATTTTATTCAGATATTTTTGTAAGCTGATAAAATTCTGTTTTCTGATCTATGTCAGAGTCTTTTGTATGTGTGTGCTTATCTACTATTGCATTGATTGAGGAAGGTGCTATCATCTTCCTTTTTCATAACCCAAATTATACATTTTCCGAATTTATATCTGCACCACAGGAGCACATAAACGTCAAAGCATTATGTGTTATTTAAAAATACAGTGCTTATTTTTTAGTTGGGAATGTATTTATTGTAATAGAATCTAAAACAACCAGTTCAGCCTACTTTATGATAATTATTTACTGAGAATTTTAATCTCTGATTGTGTATAGAAAGAAATATATTGATTTTACTTGCTCTGAAAGTATATTGAATTTTTAACAAGAAGATTCTAGAAACATTATGTACACAGCAGAAGAACAAAAAATCATCAAGTTTTTCTGTGTGTGCAGATTGTCCCTAGTATATGGACCAGAGAATAAACACAAAACAAAACAAAACAAAACAAAAAACCCCAAAACATGTTATTTCCATTTATGGTGACAAACATCTAGTTTCAGAGAAACATACATCTCTTAGAATCAGTTTACTTTCAGAAATGGTCTTTAATGGTAAATGGTTTCATTTTTAACAACTTTTCTTTTAACTTTCAATAGGTGATTTAATGGAAAACTGAGCTCCTGGAATGCTGCAATGGCAAACATTTAAAACCTTCTACTTGGGAAGATTTTTTGATAACAAAAACCATTTAATGTGGCCACTCCTTTAGAAAGGATGTTTACCATCCTGTCTAAAATTTAAGCCCACAGTTTATATTCACGCTCCCTGTATTTCAAAGTACAGAATTCACTAAATTACAAAGCAATATTTTTTATTTTTTTTTTGCCTTGAGCAATTATTAATCTCCTTCTGATTCTCATCTCTTTAGGCCAAATGAGTTGATTTTTTTACACAATAGCTTCCCAATTATTTGAAGAACATCTGGTTAACCAGTAAACAACAGCAAAACAGAGACAAATCCATGAGCCAAAAAAAAAAAAAAAAAATGTGTTTCAAGAATTTTAAAGGTACATATGACACCGATTCCTAAATCCATGACACCTTATGAAGGTTTTTAAAATATCTTACAAAGGCTTTTTTTTTTTTTTTTTTTTTTTGAGACGGAGTTTCGCTCTTGTTACCCAGGCTGGAGTGCAATGGCGCGATCTCGGCTCACCGCAACCTCTGCCTCCTGGGTTCAGGCAATTTTCCTGCCTCAGCCTCCTGAGTAGCTGGGATTACAGGCACCCGCCACCATGCCCAGCTAATTTTTTTTTGTATTTTTAATAGAGACGGGGTTTCACCACATTGACCAGGATGGTCTTGATCTCTTGACCTTGTGATCCACTCGCCTCGGCCTCCCAAAGTGCTGGGATTACAGGTGTGAGCCACTGCGCCTGGCCCCAAAGGTTTTCTTTTTAAGGAATATACACACTCTTTCAACTTCAGTGTGAAATTGATAAATGTGGAAAAGAGAGCAATGAATAAAGTTTGGAGCAAAATAAACAGTACATTTAACTACACTTGTTAAAATTTTGTTTTACCAAACAACTAACCAAACTGCCAACCAACCAAATAAAAATTATCAGATAATTTGAATATTTATAATAGGAATAAGTAAAGTAAATTAAGGGCCACCAAATGATTTGACTATGGGAGAAAATAGGCACACATGCATTATTTCCAAAGGACTGATCACATACGTTTCCTTGGAAAAAGTGTTTCTCCACAGCACTTGGTTTGAGTAATAACATAGATTAGTGGTTTTAAAAGTGTGTTCCCTGGTACAGCACAACATCAACATCACCTGGGAACTTGAAGATATATAAATTCTCAGGCCTCTCAGCAATTTCACTGATTCAGAAATGGAGGTTGTGGGGCTCACTTACTTTTAATCAGTTCCACAGGTGATTCTGAACCATAATAGAGTTTGAAAACCATTGGTATAGAACATAGCACTCTCTCAATTTGCACCTTAAAAAACAGCACAGATGTTACCAATATTAAATTAAATTCATATTCAACCACATACATGTCTCCCTCTCAGTTAAAGTGGTAAACAGGTAATGTAAAATGTTCCCTCCTCTGATCTAAGGGGGAACCATTACACTTCTTCCTTTCTCCCTACTTAACACTTTCTAGAGTTTGGTTAGAATTAACAAAAAGACGTTTTTCCCTTGGTTTTCCAGGTACCATCAATGTCCTTGAGTACAGTGCTGCAGTACTGCAGTAAATGTTTCATTGACAGTTAAAAAGATGATGTTTATGTGAAATACAGATCAATATAAAAAAATAGAATAAGTAAGACCTAGTATTCAATAAATCACTACATAGTGACATGGTAAACAATAATCTATTGCATATTTTTAAATAATTAGTAGAGAGTTACTGAAATGTTCCAAGCATAAAAAAGGTAATGCCTATCATAATTACCTGATTTGATTATTTCACAGTATGTAAATGTGTCAAAATATCACACGTACCCTGAAAATGTATACATATATATTTATACATACAAATGAATAAAAATAAAAGCTAAAATTTTAGAAAGGTATTATTGTGATCTTCATATTTATTTGGGTTGATTATAAATTTCCACTCATAATTTTGTCACTCTACTCTAACGTGTATTGACTTCTCAGTAAAATCGCCAGTGCAGGTTTAGCATTACCCTTGTCTGAAATGCTTGGGACCAGCTGATTTCAGATGTTTCTAGGTTTTGAAATATTTGCTATCTTGTGGATGGTATGCAAACTAAACATGAAATTTGTTTATGTTTCATATATATCTTATACATGGGTATACATAGCCTGAAGGTAAATTTATATAGAAGTTTTAGTAATTCTGTAGATAAAGTTTTTTTTGCATTTTGATTGTGTCCTATCATATGAAATCAGGTGTGAAATTTTCCATTTGTGGCATCCCACTGACATGCAAAAAATTGCTGTTTTGCAGTATTTCAGACTTGAGATTACAAATTTTCAAATTTGGATTAGGAATACTCAATCGATAATTTTTTTTTTTAATTTTTATTGCATTATAGGTTTTGGGGTACATGTGCAGAATGTGCAAGATAGTTGCATAGGTACACACATGGCAGTGTGTTTTGCTGCCTTCCTCCCCTTCACCCACACTTGGTATTCATCCCCAGGCTATCCCCCCCAGCCCCCCCCGCTGTCCCTCCCCCATTTCCCCCAACAGTCCCCAGTGTATAGTAGACCGCCTCTCTGTGTCCATGTGTTCTCATTTTTCTCACCCACCTATGAGTGAGTATATGCAGTATTTCTTTTTCTGTTCTTGTGTCAGTTTGCTGAGAATGATGTTCTCCAGATTCATCCATGTCCTTACAAAGGACACAAACTCAACATTTTTGATTGCTGCATAATATTCCATGGTGTATATGTGCCACATTTTCCCAGTCCAGTCTATCATCGATGGGCATTTGGGTTGGTTCCAGCGGCTAACCTGACACGATAATATTCTTTATCACAACTTTTCTCTTAGTTTGCATTTTGTCTAGATTAGCTTTCTTATAAGCAAACTTTCACTTCAATGGCTATATCTCTTAATCTATTTCATTTTTGTATTGTCTTTTAGAAACTTCTGCTTATTTTGTTTTGCTTTATAGTTTATTGCTTTTTATTATGAGATTATCCCTTTATTAATGAGATTGTCCCTTTATTTATTTTGTTGACCTTTTAAAATATATCAAAGTTGTTGTCTGCTTTCCTACACAGTACATTTTTTATATGTTTTACAATTATTGTCTGGGCTCATTTTCACTGAGATATTGTGATAGCAAAGATTATCTTAATCTGGCTCCTCATTTTTATAGGAAACTTTCTGAACATCCTAGCCATACTCTTTGATATCTCAATACCCATATTATTTCAAAGATGGAGAGCTCACTAAATTCTCAATAATACTGCCTCATCTTTTTTTTTTTTTGAGCAATTATTTTATCTCTTCATGTGTTCTTATTTATTTTCTTTTCCCCTTTTTGAACTTTTTGGACAGAATCTCGCTCTACCACTCAGGCTGGGGTACGGTGGTATGATTAGTGGTATGCAGTCTTAAGTTTCTGAGCTCAAGCAATCTGCAAACCTCAACCTCCCCTGTAACTAGGATTACAGACAGGCATGCACCACATTACCCAGTTAATTGTTATTTTTGTAGAGATAGGGTCTTGCTATGTTGCCTGGTCTGGTCTTGAACTCTGGGCCTCAAGGGATCCTCCTTTCCAAAGCACTGGGATTACAGGTGTGAGCCACTGCCCCAGGCCAATTTCTCCTTAATCACCATTTTATGATCAATGGCTTATGGTTGTTCTCATTATTCCTGTGCTCTTCTGTCACTCTGGATGTCGTTTCACTGCTTCTGCCTACACTGGCATTGAGGTTAATGGTATTAGTTTGTTCTCATGCTACTATGAAGAAATACTCAAAATGGGTAATTTATAAAGAAAAAAAGTTTAAGTAACTTAAAGTTACACATGTCTGAGGAGGCCTCAGGAAACTTACAATCACAGCAGAAAGCACCTCTTCACAGGGTAGCAGGAGAGAGAATGAGTGCCCAGTAAAGGGAGAAGCCCCTTATAAAACCATCAGATTTTGTGAGAACCAACTCACTATCAGGAGAACAGAACGGGGGATAATTCAATTATATCCACCTGGTCCCTCCCATGACACATGGGGATTATGGGAACTACAATTCAAGATGAGATTTGGGTGGGGATAAAGCCAAACCATGTCAAAAATATAGACCCAATGGGCATTTGGGTTCGCTTCCTGAGGCTGGCTATGCATGAGTCCCCTGCTTCATCAGCCAACAGCTTGCTAAAATCAGAAGTAATAGATTATTGGAATCATTTGTAGGATTTTTGTTTGTTTGCTTGTTTTGTTTTTGCTTTTCATCAGATTTGTTTTGGCTTCACGTCCATTTCTGTCGTAGTTTTAGTTCCTTCATCCTGCAGATGCTAAATTCTGAGCTACACTTTCTGTTCTTCTCCTTGATCCTTAAAACTAGCAATACTTCAGTTTAGCCATTACTCTTAATAGTCCTGATCCTTCTTTTGCATATTAACATGTTTATCTTTGTTCTTAGTTGCACTTTGTCTGTTTTATTTTTGGTTCCATACTTTATCTATTGTTGCTATGTATTTGAACTAAAAGGGATGTATCAAAGAGAAAATTTAAGAACAACTTAGCTGGAAGTCACTTACTTTCCATTTCCAAACATAAGCCATGATTTTCTGTGGAAAAACCATTAAGTGCGCAATAAATCCCAAAGTTATAGTTAAGTCCAGCAGCAAGCTGTAAAAAATGAGTCAGAAGCAGAAACTAAAAATATAGAGATGTTCAGATGCCAGGAGGACAAGCAGAGCTGACATAGCACCTGGGACCAGCTGCTGCGTGGTCAAGAGAGAGCCACAGCAGCAGTAACTACAGTGAATGACAGCAGCCCAGTCTTTCAATGCTACTGAAAAATATGCTATAGGAATAGAAGAGAAGACTAATACAAAAATCTGTCTACATCAACAGTGCAGCTGCCAAGATATTTCTGTGGTCTTTCTCAAGTCATTAATTGTGTGCATGTGATGGCTGATGCCTCTGATGTGTGAGGCAAGGCAATCTATAGACAGCGCTAGGACCTTTGTGGTTGACCCTGCTTTATGGCTCTATGACTTCATGTTGTTGCTGCCAACATCATTGTGTTCAATGGTGTTATCTTTTATTATCTTACTTAAGGCAATGTTGTTAAAGTAAATATCCACAAAACTACCTTGTTTTAAATATATTCCTTAGAACAAAAAATTCGATACTGGTCCTATACTTGGAGACTTGTTACTCTTTATCTTGGTTTTACAAAGACTACTAGGAAGTTGTAAACCATTACTAATAAACTAATAACAAAATTTCAGGAGCTACTTTAAGATTGATCCAGATAATGGCTCAATATTTTCAATTTAAATGCTTTTATAAACAACAGATTTTACATTGTGTTAAAATGGTTTTCTTTGGGCTTCCATTTCATGTTTGAGTTAATAAAAACAAATTAAATATCTGCAAGATAAATTTTTAAAATACATTTTAAAAATTTATCTTGCAGATATTTAATTTGTTTTTATTAACTCAAACATGAAATGGAAGCCCAAAGAAAACCATTTTAACACAATGTAAAATCTGTTGTTTATAAAAGCATTTAAATTGAAAATATTGAGCCATTATCTGGATCAATCTTAAAGTAGCTCCTGAAATTTTGTTATTAGTTTATTAGTAATGACATTGCAGCACTGTTTACAATAGCAAAGACCTGGAACCAACCCAAATGCCCAACGATGATAGACTGGACTGGGAAAATGTGGCACATATACACCATGGAATATTATGCAGCAATCAAAAATGATGAGTTTGTGTCCTTTGTAGGGACATGGATGAATCTGGAGAACATCATTCTCAGCAAACTGACACAAGAACAGAAAAAGAAATACCGCATATACTCACTCATAGGTGGGTGAGAAAAATGAGAACACGTGGACACAGAGAGGCGGTCTACTATACACTGGGGACTGTTGGGGGGAATGGGGGAGGGACAGCAGGGGGGGGCTGGGGGGGATAGCCTGGGGATGAATACCAAGTGTGGGTGAAGGGGAGGAAAGCAGCAAAGCACACTGCCATGTGTGTACCTATGCAACTATCTTGCTTGTTCTGCACATGTACCCCCAAACCTATAATGCAATAAAAATTAAAAAAAAAAAAAAAAAAAAAAAAAAAAAATAAAATATATACATACATATTGCGTTGGGTATGGTGGCTCACACCTGTATTCCAATCATTTTGGGAGGCCGAGGTGGGCGGATCACCTGAAGTCAGGAGTTTGAGACCAGCCTGGCCAATATGGTGAAACCCTGTCTCTATTAAAAATACAAAAAATTAACTGCATGTGCATGGCGGCACGTGCTTGTAGTCCAGCTACTCTGGAGGCTGTGGTAAGAGAATTGATTAAATGCAGGAATCGGAGGTGGCAGTGAGCCATGATACACCAGAGGTGCTGCTGCACTCAGGCCTGAGCAACAGACCAAGACTCCATCTCAAAAAAGAAAAGAAATAAAAAGAAAAAGAAAATATACACATAAACATGCATTATGATTAACAAATTTATCTGTTCTGTATTGTACATTGCACGTAGTAAGTCTTAGAAATCTCTCCACCTGCATTTCAGTATCATTATCCATTTTGAGTTATCTGAATAGCACAAACTAGAAAAGATACAGATCAATTGCAAAGTTTGTCAGGAGTAATAACCTCTAATCCTTCCTTATTTATAGTAATTAGGTCATCAGATATGTTCTCAAAGTGTGGAGTTAAATGGGCTTTCTTCAGTTTTAATGCATAGTATACTTTTTAAAAAAATGTAAGTTTTACTTCCCCAGGTTACTGGATTATCACTGCAATGAACATCGTTTCAAATTTTGAAGAGGATGAAAGCACATGTACATGCATCAAATTTATTTCTCACTGAATGCTAAACCAGCAAGGTTTTATACAAAAGTCACAAGGTCACATGCTTTCAGGCACTAAGCAATTTATATAATAAAGAATGATTAAACAAATTTTACTTGCGTATTAAAATTAATTAATTTAAAATAACACAGGTGATGAAACTTTTAGAAAATTAGAGGTGTTACATAACCAGAAAATACTGAAAAATAATTTAGTGTACAGAAAAAATAAAACATATTTGTAGAAATTACATGGTCCATAAGCTGCTGATTTTATCCTCAGTTTTATTTAAAAACATTTATCTTTGGATATTTTCTTATATTTACTCTTATCAAAAACTGGTAAGACTTATCTAAGACATTGCGAGGAATAGCTTATATTATCATGTCACACTGTTAATCTTAAATAAATACATGAATTTCAGATTATTAATAATTCTAAAAGTTTGACTAACCTCTTCTAATTCCCAATAATGTTGTTCTTTAATATTCCATTGTAATTAATTTAATACTTATTGCTTTGGACAGTTTCATTAGCATTTAAATAAAGAAAATAACCTCATTCAAAACTTGCATTTTTTAACAGCTATGTGTGGGTATATTTTAATAACTAACACCCCAGTTAAAAGAAATGCTACTCTAGGCTGGGCATGGTGGCACACACCTGTAATCCCAGCTACTCTGAAGCCTGAGGTAGGAGGATCCTTAGAACCCGGGTAACATTTTGCAAATAAATTATTGTTATATATATGAAAATACTTAGAGCAGAATTTCAGAAAGAGGATATTATGTCCAGAAGTTCAAGGATTTGAAAGATTCTTGATAAATAGTATAAAATTACTTTTTAATTATCATTGAAACCCCATTTGAAGAGACAGATTTAATATCCTTATCTATGTTAGTGTTCACTATTTTTGAAAACCTTGAGAAACTGGTCAAATACGTAATTTTGTATCTGCATTTCATTGGTTAGTGACATTGGAAGATATCAAATAACTCATTAGCAATTTCCTTTTTTGTGTCCTCAAAAATCCTTTAAATAAAAAAGAAAAGAACTATGTAATCCATTTCCACCCTGTCAACTTTCACTTCTCATTCCTATTACTCTCATCTACTCATTATGAACAGTGAGATTTTTTAATGTGCACATAAAAATTTATTTTAAAATAATTTTATTTCTTCATTCTGTCAAAGCTTTTAGAATAAATTATGTAGAGCTTATATTCTGTTATTATTGTATCATAACATCAGCCTTTTTATGCTACTACATTTACTTTTGCAAATTTTAAAGATCTTTAAAATCGGCACTATCTCCATTTTACAATAATACTTTGCAAATAATATTCTTTCTATGTATTTATTTTTTGTATTTAGATATATATAAAAACTGTAACAATTTTTCTAAGGAATTAAAGAAATTTCTCTCTCTCTCTCTCTCTCTCTCTCTCTATATATATATATATATATATATATATATATATATATACACACATACATACATATATATGGGGAGAAAAGGTAGTATCTTTTCATCACTCATTGCAAAGCTTGTGCCTGAGACACCTGTAATAAAATAAAGATTAACAAAAGAGTGACATACACATTTATTTAATGTAATATTTACATGACACATAAGTCTTTTAGCAATAAAAATTCAAAGAAATATCTGATCCAAAGAAACTTTAGGATAAAAATGTATGTTTATTCTTAGGTTTGGTGAAGAGTTCACAGCCATGTAGAAGTGTAATTGAACAGAGGCGTGTGATCTGATGGTAAGAAAGAAACTCACGTTGAAGGGACTTAGTAAACCTGTTTGTTCAGATTTTTCTCTATGTATCTGTCTTCAGCGATAAGGACATCTCTCTACATAAAAGGAGGACACCTCTGGAATGAGGGTCTTATGACATACTTTAGCAGAAGGTTGGAGGATTCTTTTATCAGTTGGGGTAGAATGTTGGGAGATGCTCAGAGAGATCTTCCTGCTTCTGCTGTTTTCTTAAATGCCAAAGGTGCCATGTTTAGAGGTAGCATGTCCAGAACCCTATCATTATTGTTAATTTGCTTTCAAAAAGATGATCCATTTAATTTCAACCTCCCATGATTAATATTTTTCCTTTTTTTAAGACTTAGCAAATTTATTGTGAAAATGATACCCATTATTTCCATGTTCTTCTAATTTGCAGTTCTTTTTGGAATGCTTATTTCATTGGAAAGATTTTTTTCAATACCTGTTATTACTCATTTAAAGTTTTCAAATACATTATTAACATCTATCATTACTTCTTACTTGTTCAAAATATTATCTTACTTTTATTTCTTTGAACATTTTATGTACACATTACAAATGGTAACAATTCTTCTGTGCTTTTGCTATAATAGTTTTTTTTAATGTCACCTATATTTCTGACATTTTTTTCTGAAACTACATTTGATATATTATAAATAGAGGTTGATTCTAGTTGTTTTGGGCTCTTAGTTTTATATCCAACTTTTAAATTTATCCGGAGTATACTTTGGGAGATTATCTGATGAGCTTATTTCTTTTGTAATGTATTACAGTATATTGTCTACTTACATACGATGCTATTCAGCATACATTCAATTCCTGTATATATTTTAGGATGACATTCTCCTGTTTTTTCAATTGCCTACAATCGATTCAGTATACTACCATTTAATTAATCACTTCAATATATGTTAATTACACTTTCCTAGTTCACAAATTTACTTGACTTCCTCTACCCACACACAATACTTGCCCCATTGTATTTTTAAAATAATTCATTGGTGTATTTTCATAGAATTTGGAAAATATTGGAATCTTTCTATGGGGATATTAAATATATTTTGTAAGTTTTATGAGGGATTTGTTACATTGACAGAAAAAAGTGTATTAAAAACCTATAATAATTAAAACTATTTAGGATTTCAGACAAGAAAAGATAAGCCAGATGAATAGTGTAGTAAAGTTGGAAAAGTTCCAAAGAAGAACAAAATCATTCTTTAAACATTAAAGAATATTTTAGACTCAATTTAAAAAAAAATACTGAATATTATCAACATTTATCTAAATTTTATTTTCCACAAACTTTATATAGCATAAATTATATGCTATTAAATATATTATGTTTTATTAAATATAACATTTAATATCTAATGTTATACATATATAGCTATATATTATATAGCTATATTCATGCTATAAATTATATAGCATATACATTAGTTAACATACACGTATACATTATATATGTATATACATTATATGCCATATGTGTATACCTTATCTATGTATATACATTATATATAATTTACATTATGTGTGTATAAACATATAGCATATACATATACATTATATACCATATACATATACATTATATATGTATATAAATTATATAGCATATACTTGTATATTATATAGCATATAATTTAGAATATATAAAGTTTGTGCTATATAAACTACATGCTATATAATGTATCTGCCATATAAAGTTTGTGGAAAAGGAAAATCATTTTTGATAAAAGTGGTAATATTCAGTATTTTTTTAAACTGAATCTCCCTTCTTACCACATAAATAAATTAAGCCAGAAGAATTAAAATCACTAAACAATGATTTAGAATGCAAACAGTCACAACAAACAAACATTCAAAAGTAAATAACACACTCAGATTATAACCGAATAAGTTTCAGTTTCACTGTTGATTAGCAAAATGTAGATTTCAAGGCTTATTTTTACATGTCAAATTTAAAAATCTTTTGGGTGGTATGTATTATTGTTTTGAATGTGAGAGTATGAGTTTATGGATTTACAGTATTGGATAACATTTTTCCAGAGAGATTTGTAATTACGGATAGTAAAGATTAGGACAAAAATACATTTTATGAAAATAAAAGAAAATTAGATATTGGAAATTTGTGAAGTCATTTGTAGAAACAGCTGGACTCTTGAATAGACAAACAACAGTTTTAGCTTTGCTTTTTTGTTTAACCTTCTCTGTCAATTCATTTTCTTCCACATAAAAAACTCCTGTGTAGAACATAATTTTCCTGATCAGCATCTGGCATCTGTTGTGAATGTATACTCAAATTACTCAGGTATTAAAATTTTCACGATTAAATTAATAAATGTAGCTTTTTTAAAAACTCTAACACCCATGTAAGATATAAAGCTCTCAGCTGACTAGGAATAGAACAGAGCTTAGTCAACCTGATAAAAGAAAACATATAAAAAATCTACAGCTAACATTATCCTTAATCATAAAAACTTGGACTCCTTCTTCATCAGAGTGGGAATAAGGTAAGAATGTCTTCTCTCACAGCTTCTATTCAAAATTGTACTGGAAGTCTCAGCTAGTGCAATCATGTAAAAAAAATGTACAGAGCTTTGGAAACATGAAATAAAGTTGTCTTTTTTTTTTTAAACTGACATCACTGCTTACGTATAAAATCTCAAAGAATCAGAAAAGACAAACACACAAACAAAAACTTTCTGTGAATAATAAGTGAGTATAGTAAAATTACACAATATGAGGTTAGTATAGAAAAGTCAATTTTTTTCCTGTGTACTAGGATTAACAATAAAATATGAAATTAAAAACAATATCATTTATAATAGCATCAAAAAATTAAATACTTAAGTGTAAATTTAAGAAAATAAGCAAATATACAAACTACAAAAAAAAAAAAATGAAGAAAGAAAAAGTTTAAATAAATGAAGACATTCTCTGTTCATGAATTGCAAGGCTCAATATTGTTAAGATGCCAACATTATTTATTCTTATTTTTACCTATAGATTCAACACAATCTCCATAGAAAGCACAGCAAACCATTTTGTAAATATTACCAAACTAATTCTAAAGTTTACATGGAAAGTGAAAGGCCAGTATAGACAATAATATTAAAGCTGAATAACAAACGTGGAGATTCTATCTGACTTCAAAACAACTACAGTAATAAATAATGCAGCACTGGCAAAATAATAGATACATAGATCAATAGAACAGAATTCAGAAATAGATCCCTACAAATATAGTTCTCTGATCATTGACAAAAAAGCAGCTATAGTAATTAAATGAAGCATAGTTAGTTCAACAAATGAGGCTAGAAAAAAACTTACATCCATATGGGCAATAACATATATATGGGCAAATAAATGTATGTAGACAAAGTGTTTTCACCTTTCATAAAAATGAACTCAAAATTGATCATAGACCTTTATTTAAACGCAAAATTATAGAACTTCTAACAGGAAACACAGGAGAGTAAGTGACTTTGAACATGATAATGAGATTCTAGATATAATACTAAAAGCATAAACAATGAAAGAATGAATTGATATGTTGAGTTTTATTTAAATTGAAAACTTCTGCTCAGCAAAAGACAATAGTAACGCAATGGAAAGACATGTTACAGACCGAAAGAAAATATTTGCAAAACATATCTAAATGGGAAATTGTAAACAAAAGACACAAAAGATCTTAAAATTCAACAATAAAAAAACAAACTCAATTAAAATATAGGCAAAAGATGTGAATAGACACTTCATCAAAGCAGACATACAGACAGCAAAAATAATATATGAAAAGACACTTGGCACAATTTATCATTAAAAATCACAATTTTACAAAATTGAAATACCATTGCAAACCTATGAGAACTAATGAAATCCAGAAAATCAAAATGACAATACCAAGTTCTGGCAAGCATGTAGAGCAATGAGACCTTTCATTAATTACCAACAAATATGGAAAATAATCCAGTCACTTTTTAAGATATTTTAGTAGCTTTTTAACATGCTAAACATTGCCTTACCATAATAATCCAATAGTTGTGTTTCTAGGTATTTACTCAACTGACTTGAAAATTTATGTCCACACAAAAGCTTCCATGCAGATGGAGGCATCTAAGATGTCATTCAATAGGTGAAATATAGGTGTTATATTTATACAAGAGAATATTATTCAGCAATCAAAAGTGAGCTATTAAGAAATAAATGCACATCAATGGATCTCAATATTACTAAGTGAGAGAAGCCAGTCTGCAATGGCTGCACACTGTATGATTCCAATTATATGGCATTCTGGAAAATTCAAAGCTGTAAAAAGGTAACAAGATTAGTGTTTATCAGGCATTATGGCATGAAAGGGATGGTGAAATAGGTGAATTTCAGGGAATTAAGTCAATAAAATTATTACATATGAAATAGTCTATATGATGTTACGCAGTTGTCCAAACACAAAGAACCCTGTGGTGCAAGAAGTGAAGCTTAATATATGTAAGTTAAAACTTACATATTATTTATGAAGCTGATAATATAGAAAGGAATTCAAACTGTGACAAGAGAATCTAACTGTATTAAAAATGTATTCAACAATTTCGCTGAAGCAGGTGGTGGAAAAGCTGCTAAGATGTAATTTTAGACGCATGTAGAGTCTGTATTACTAAAGTCAAAGGGAAGTGCACATAAGCACTGTATTGTAATTGCTAATATTTTTTTTCCTCCACGGGGTAAAATTTTATAGTTGTAATACTGCTATAAATGTAAACTAGAATTTAATAATTAAGTAAATGAAATGTGGCTGGTGATAGCCAGATTTATCAATGTTGAAGTGGGAATTTACAGATAAGCAAGGAGAGCAGGCAAATTGGTTCATGTGATAATGGACTACACAGTTGGAGATATTAATATAAACATATCCTTAGCTTAATATATGTACAGATGCTTGCATATAAATATTTATATGTATATATGTATATATACAGGGTAGTATCCACATATATATTTATTTGCTCAGCCAGAGGAGGGTTCCTAAAACCAATAACAACAACATAGCAATAGAGACACATGGCACTTAGATCTTCATTTCTAATACCACTTTCTTCAATGAAAGGAACCAGAGTTCCCCGAGGAAATGAATGACTTAAGTAGGAAATATACAAGAACAGCTTGAACCAACTTATAGTGTCGGAAGGTAAAGAAGTGCTAAGAAAAGGAAATGGAAGGAAGGAAGGAAGAAGAAAAGGAGGGAAAAGAAGGAAGGAAGGGAAGGAAGGGAGGGAGGAAAGAAGGAAGAAAAGGAGGAGGAAGGAAAGGAAGAGAACAAATATGTTCATCTTAAAGGGACATAGCAGACAACTGAAATAGTTCCCAATGACTAAGACTGGAACAGATCAAGCAACAAAATATATGATATAAAGTAGCACTAGATTGTAAACCAGAATATAAAATGAATTTTCTTACCTGGAAACAATTTGCAGTTGGACTTTTCCCAAGAGCTTTCTCTGTCACTCTTAGCTGGACCTGCACAGAGTTGCCTGGGAGGTAAGAACACTCTCGCAGAGGAGGGCCTCTCCTCAGTGACTGCTTAATATGTATAAAGCAAAGCTCTCTTGCCCTACGTCAGAACACTCAATCACTGTTCATTATACTCCCAAAGTTTCCATGGGATCAGAATGAGTCCAGACTTCAACTGATGCTACAAATTTGCTTTTCTTTATCCCCCACGCTATCCTTTCCGTCACTTCAGTGCAAGTTCTACCTGAATGTACTCCCTCAATAATCACTTGCACAGGAATCTCTGTTTCAGGCTCTACTTCCAGAAACCAACCTAATAGAAGGCGAAGTGTGCCTTAAACTTTACATCTGTCTCTTCTTCCTTGGTGTGAATTCATCCAATTTACATTAAATTGTTATGATGAAGCCATCTTCTCTTCTCAAAGTAAGATTTTTATGAACTACCATAAAAATGAATCTTAGAAGTACTCTATTTGTAGACAGACAAAAATTCAAAAAGAATCATTGAATTAATAGTGTTATTGTACCAAAAGAAGGTTTAAGTATGTATATTTCTATTCTGAGTGTACATATAATCTAAACATGAGATTATATATATACATCCACATACTGTGACTTTATGTACTTATGTATGTAAATGTATTATGTACATATTTATAAATAAAGTTACAAAGTTTAAATCCAATGTCCAAGTGACATAACACAGAATACATTTTATGTTTAGAATATCACTAATAAATTAATATAGTTTAATATTAGTATTACGGCAACTATGAGTATAATATTGTGGGAAAGTTTAGAGAAAATAATTTCCAAAATTTTACTATTCACTTCAGGTTTTTAATAGAAGTGGAAAGAAGAAAGAAAAAAAGAGGAAGGAAGGAAGGAAGGAAGGAAGGAAGGAAGGAAAAAAGGAAGAAGGGAGGGAGGGAGTGAAGGAGGAAGGCAGGAAGGAAGGAAGGAAGGGAGGGAGGGAGTGAAGGAGGAAGGCAGGAAGGAAGGAAGGAATGAAGGAAGGAAGGAAGGAAGGAAGGAAGGAAGGAAGGAAGGAAAAAAGAAAGGAAAAAAGGAGGGAAGGTTTGAGATTTTATGCTTTAATAATGAAATGTACCAACAAGCCAGAAATATGATGTTTTTCTTCAGTAGGGCGATATACTCCTTTTGAAGATTGTTTTGCTGTGGACAGAACATAGTTTAAATCCTGAGTACACAGAAGACAACAGTCACTATGTGCTCTTCAGTTTGACAACTCAACTTCGGTTTTACACAGCTCAGTACATCTTTATTAGTACATAAACCACTGTGATTGCTCAGAACAGAAGGAGCCATGCTTAAGTATTCATGAGAGATAGAGTAGTCAAGTAGAAAGATTCTCTAAAATGTAGACTGTTGAAGTGGCATAAGATTTGGTGATTTTTTTTCTTCTTGCCTCTCCCTGGCCCCTACTCCCAGGCCTAATGTCAACTAAAAATTAGGTTGTTTAAAATATCATGTTGTTTGAATTAATAAAAATATATTCTTTAAGTGCTGAATATATGAAAGATATTGTGCTAGGGCCTCAAGTTGCAAAACTGGATAAGACGTAAAATCATAGAAGATAATATTCTTTAAAAATGTTCCTGGGTTACATTTTATAGGGAGCTATTAGTTTTTACAATATTTATTTAATTTTTTAATCCATATATAGGCTTTTGACTTCTCTATTTTCATTTAAGATATTGTACCAAACCTCCTGTTCTTCTGTTGAATTACATTCTTTTGAGTGGAAGATATACTGAAGTTATAATCAAAATATTTGTTGATATTATAACCTTGGATTTATCATTCTCTTTTTAATCTCAATATTGAAACATGAGCAGGTAGAGATTGCATTCTTACTGAAAGAATTATTACAAATTCGCTGTTCTACAGAGCTATCGAATGTATCTACATATTGTCAAAATCTAGGTGGCGGAACATGGACTTGGTAGTACACTACATTGATAATATTATGATAGTTGATCTGAATTATGATATATTTTACTATTCACTTAAAATTTTTAATAGAAGTGGGAAGAAGAAAGAAAGTAAAAAAGATGAAGGAAAGAAAGAAGCTCATAAAAAGTTAAGTACCTTAGTCACTCATGTGACTAATAGAGGCTTATGGAAAATTTCAGGTAAAAGTCAATGCTCAGCCTAATCTGTGAAATCCCTGGGAATAAGTTAATTTTAAGCCATCAAAAATGGTCTTCAAATTGTGAGGAAAATGTTACTATGTCTCATAGACACTGGAAATAAGCAAGAAGCTCAGAGGCTAACAGTTTACTGTTCTTTTGGCAAAATAATATTCCTCAAACAGGAATCCCACTGAGCCCTATTCACAAGGTCATTGGAAAAAACTCTGTAACCGAGTCAGGCAGAAGCAATCATGAAGGAATTCACAGAGGCAGTGGTACAGGCAGCCTCACTGGGACCTTGTGATCTAGCAGCTCAGATAATTTTAGAAATATCTGCATTCAGAATGTATTTACACTGGAAGACTGGACTTTGGCAAAGTAGTGGTACTCTTCAGTTTTAGACACGAAAATTTTCATTTTAAAGGCAATTGCTAACTTGTTACTGACATTGGCCAAAACTCTCCACATCTGTAAAGAAAGAAAAGTATTACATAATTCTTAGGACAGAATTTTCAATTATATCTTGGATGATATTAGAGAGATATTCAAATAGTCAAGGAGCAGCACATTAAAGCTCACTCACAATATGGAAATAGTGTATTCAAGAGCATGCTAAAGAGTGAATTTTAATAGTAGTACACTGCGTGGATGAGAAGATAGATTTACTGCCCATACGGTGGACTGTTGAGCCCTAGGAAACCTCCACTCTGACATTGCTGTATGGTCTGAGGTCTATAATTCTCTCCCATTCAACGTAAAAGCAGCTCTCCAGTTCACTGATGGGATTGTTTGGATTAAACACTAGGTTTTACTTTTGAAATCAGCAGCATGCTGATTGCATGCAGTAATACTTGTTGGAAGAAGGTAAAATAAAGTCTGTTCAAGAGGCAAAGATACAAGCTGTTTAATAATAGAAAAAATGACAGTAGGCTCTCGTTTTTAGATTATTTGAATTTTTACAACACTTGGGCTGAAGCCAATAGACTTGCTGTATTATAAGGCAAAAGAACTTCTATAATAGGACAAAAATAACTCTAAACAGGCTTTCTTTGAGTGATAGAGAAAGGAATAAAGTAATGGAGATACCTGATAATGGTACCAAAACATAGAAAAATAAAAATAAACATAATCCACTTCCCAACTTGGACAGAGATTGGAACACTAATGTTCATGTCTAAATCAGATTCCTAGAGTCATTACTGTATTCATGAAATAATCGAATATGCTGTGCTCAAGACAAGCAATGATGGTCATGGACATAACTAATTCCTCTTGTACTGAATGAAATGGCTAATATAAAGAATGCACTCATTGTTAACAGGATAATAATCATTTGGAAATGGAGTTGGATAAAATTTTCCAAGGATCTAGGCCAGTACATAGCCAGCAAATGGATTACATCAGATCATTAATGGTAGTCCCATGTGGCGATAAGTGGATATTAACCAAGATTGACCCGTAATATACTCTAGATGTCACTTATCCAGTAAGAGAAGCAACCTTGCAAATATAATTAAGGGTTTGTAACTGCACATTATTAATTCAGCCTTCTCACCCAAAATACATTTCTTCTGACCAGGATATACATTCACTTCAACCCAAGTATGAAAATGAGCAATGAAACAATATTAAATGGACATTCTTAATCCCTCTCCAGCCATAGAGCAAATGAACTGTCACTTAAAATAGGTGAAATAAGAGATGTAGTTAATTCAACTATTCTAAAATGAATATGGAAGAAATGTATATAGGTAGAATACTACCCTGGAAAGATTTCTGGGATTAGGAAATGTGAATAAAGAAGCAGGAAAAGTGCAAATATACAACTGATTCTTTTTCCCACCTCGCCATATTTTTTTTCATTTTGCCTTAACAGTTGACTTGGACAACATTTAAATTTATGAGTACTCGTAGATTACTCATAATGCAAAAGATGCAGTATCCCTGCACTTAACAATATATATTTTTAACAGTACTTGAGAAGAAGAAGAATTTCATTCCATATAGCCAAGTTGGGACTGTGAGTACAGGTCCATTATCAAGTGACAGGGACAGTCAAACTCTGTAACATCTGCTCAGGTATAGATTCAAGTAAAAGAATAAATAAATTTCTTATTATTACCAGCTTTGTGGGTAGATAGTACACCTGACAAATCAGAGAGCCTGAACAAGGCAGGCAATGGTTAGGGTCAAATGGAAAAATAAGAAAACAGGCAAACATGGCAGATGGCAGAGATGCCCATAAGTAGATTTCAATCCCCAGGGAGAGATGCCATCAGGATAATTTCATGTGACTAGGTCAGAGCAGGGCAATATTATTCTTAGCTATCACTTTCAGATCAGTCATTTACTAATAAATAGTATTAGAGGAAACTTCCATATTGATTTCTCTGTAGAAAGAAGATTGTTCTCCTGCTGGTTTATAAACTCTTTCTAAATCTTCTACTCATATTATCTGAACAAAAGATGTGAAACAGTATCCCCTAGTGACTCAGTTTATGGGAAGCTGATTACAACTATTAGTCTGTTCATGGTTCTTAGGTTATGCCTACTCTTCTGGTAATTTTTCATTTGACCTGAAAGTAATATTTACCTATAAATCACATACAGTGGAGAATACTGAACAGCAGGGCTCATGTTCCCTGAATAGCCACAAATTAAGCAGCTACACCATGATTCCTATCCAGGAGAAATTTCTGGGGAGAAAAGAAGCCATGTGACCCAGTATAATCACCTTTTAAATATGCTGAACACTCTAGGTAAATAGACTCATGATATTTGAATAGAAGAGAGGTCCAGTCTAAGAAATGCTATTATTAGAACGTCTCTGGATTTGTATTTTTATGGTAAATAAACTCATAATTTACTGCTACATAGATGGGGCATGACTACTTGTAAAATGCCATCAAAACTATCTGACTATCTGAGTATAAAATGGAATCGTATTAACCTGAAGTAAATCAGTTACAACTTAACTCTCACAGAATTGTAGCCAAGGAACACACAAAAATATTGTCAATAAAACATGATTGCCCTGATTATTTGACTTAAAATTACAACTTACTTCTAAATACATTTCTGGCCATGCCAGTCTTTTCTAGTGTTTTTTTTTAATAGTGTTCATTATTTTCTAACATGGTATATAATTTACTAATCATTGTCTATTGTTTATTGCCTGTCTCTTTTCAATAAATTGTAAAATATATAAAAACAAGATTTTTTTTAACATCATTAATGCATAATACAATTCTTCAACAATGACTAGCATATAATAGGTGTGCACAGGTACTGAATGAAAGTTCAGGGTCATTGTTACAATGCCGTTCTGGAGCTACTATGAAATATACTCAAGATGAAACTCTGGGGATTCTGAATAGGGTGAAGAGTCTGTACTTTTGAGAATTTTAGAAGTAAAAGCAGAGAAGAGAAGAGAAAAGAAGAGAGAATATGAGAGGAAAGAAAGAAGTATTCACAAGAATGAGGAGAAGGAAAAAAACATTAAAATTAGATTATGAGATAAATTATTCTCTTCATTTCTGTCAGTTCTTGATTTCTATGATCTCTTGGGATCGTGAAGCAATTTTCTGAGACTCCTCTATATCACAACACATTTTATATATTTTCCCAGTTAATTAAAAAGTAAATTTTTAGTTCTTGACCAGAAAGGCCTAATAAATAAGAATGAATCCCCTGAAGCCTAATATAAAATATTTGTCTCTAGTATATGAACAATAGAGTAGTAAAATGATTTTGATAACAAACATATTCTTGACTTTTCCTTAAAATGAATGCAATGTATTGACATTAAAAATTATTTTTTTTACAAAATGCTTTTGGAGACCAGGGATATGTGCATTGTTTTCATTTCAATTTAAAATTATCGAAATAAAATTGCGGATGTTAGGAGTTGTCTGGTAACATATCGCTTCTAGTCTATAATAGCCATAATTTGAGTTGACTGCATTCTCTTTTTGATCTTGGAGAAACAATAAATGTTAATGAGACACTCTTATTTTTGTGTGGAGAGTTGTGCATATGCAAAAGAAAAAAAAAAAAACCACATTAAAAATTCACCTGCTGCCATCTGCGGTACTCAAAAACCTTACACAACAGTGGAATGCTTTACCCAGAGTGAGGCACAAAAGTATTCCTGTGTAGACACAATATAAACTTGTAGTTTCAACCCCTTGTATATAAATATATTTTTTTAAAAAAAAGGAAAAGAAAAGATTTTGAATCAGATACAGAATTTTCCACATAATTTTTCTGGCTGATGAAAGGAGCCTGTGAGAAGAACAAAAAGTAAAAGGTAGTGTGTTAAAAAATATTGAGCATAAGAGTTGAAATTTATATTTTATTCAGTACTCATAATTAGACTGTAAAATATATTATAATTCATTTTTAATATTAAGGGGATAACATTATAATAATTTATTTATGGAAAATGTGTAGCATCTACTAAGGTGAAACAAAACAATTCGGGTAGACTAGTGTAGAGTTAAAATGAGTAACAATGAAAGAGAGCCACAGAAATATAATAGTAAAAGGAAGTTTTATTAAATAAACCAAATAAGTGAAATAATACAAAACTTTTGTTTTATGAAAGAAAGAGAAAAGGGGGAGAGAGAACAGGAGTCTTGCTCTATTGCCCAGATTTTATATTGCAATCTAAAAGTAGATATTAAAAACCTCTTTTATGCCAATAATTGTGCTTAACAGCGGAGACAGGAAGGAATAAGGGAAGAAAATAACAAACAAACAGCCAACCAATATTTCGTTTAAATCTGTGAAATGCTATGCAAATGCTGAAGGGTGATTTGCTTCCATTTATGTGGTCACTTTCAAAATAGGTGTAATGTGATACTGAAAGAAAATGTATGTTCTGTGGACCTGGGGTGAAGAATTCTATAAATATTCACTGAGTTTACTTATTCCAGGTCTGAGTTCAAATCATAAATGTCCCTGTTAATTTTCTATCTCACTGATCTGTCAATATTAACAATGTGGTGTCAAAGTCTCCTGCTATTATTGTGCTGTAGTCCAAGTATCTTTATAAGCCACTTTTCTTATGTATCTGGGTGCTCCTATATTGGGTGCATATATATTTATGATCATTGACTCCTATTGTTGCATTGATGCTTTTCCATTACATAATGTCCTTCTTTGTTTTTTTTAGTCTTTGTTACTATTAAAGTCTATGATAGTAAAAAGTCAGAGACGAAAGTTACAACTCCTGTTTTGTTTTTTCTTTCTCTCCATTTGATTGGTGAGTCTTCCTCCAACCTTTTGTTTTGAGTCTTTGTGTGTCCTTGCTTATGAGATGGATCTGGATACAGAGTGCCGATGTGTTTTGACTTTTTATTCAGTTTGCGTGTCTGTGTCCTTGATTGGGGTGTTTAATCCATTTAAATTTAGGATTAATATTGACATTTGTGAGTTTAATATTGTCATGTAATGCTAGCTGGCTATTTTGCCCAATAGTTGATATAAATTCTTCATTATGGAGATACTCTTTACCTTTCTGTAAGTTTTTGGGATGACTGATACTGGTTGTTCCTTTCTGTGTGTAATGCTTCTTTCAGAAGCTCTTGTAAAGCAGGTCTGGTGATGATGAAATCTCTGAGTGCTTGCTTGTTCACGAAAAATTTTATTTTTCCTTCATTTATAAAGCTTAGTTTCGCTGGATATGAGATCCTGGGTTGAAAATTCTTTTCTTTGAGGATATTGAATATTGACCCCCACTCTCTTCTAGTTTGTAGAGTTTCTGCTGAGAGATCTTCTGTTAAGTCTGATAGGCTTCTCTTCATGAGTAACCTGACCTTTCTATCTAGCTGCCCTTAGAATTTTCTCCTTTATTTCAACCCTGGTGAGTCTAATAATGATTATGTGTCTTGGATTTGCTCTACTTGAGGAATATTTTTGTGGTGTTCTCACTATTACTTGGAGTTGAGTATTGTCCTACCTTACTAGGTTAGGAAAGTTTTCCTGAATAATATCCTGAAGAATATTTTCCAGCTTGGATTCATTCTCTTCATGACATTCAGGTACACCTATCAAATGTAAATTAGGTCTTCTCACATAGTCCCATATTTCTTGAAGACTTTGCTCATTCCTTTTTACTTTTTCTTCTCTAATCTTGTCTTCTTGTTTCATTTCATTAAGTTGGTCTTCGACCTCTGATATCCTTTCTTCTGCTTGATCAATTTGAGTGTTAAAACCTGTGCATAATTCACAGAGTTCTCGTATTGTATTCTTCAGTTCCATTAATTCACTTATATTCCTCTCTAAACTGTCTATTCTTGTTAGGATTTCATCAAACCTTTTCAAGGTTCTTAGTTTCTTTACATTGGGCTAGAAAATGTTCTTTTAACTCACAGAAGTTTCTTATTATCCACCTTCTGAAGCCTAATTCTGTTATTGGAACACACTCATTCTCCATCAGGCCTTGTTCCCTTGTTGATGAGGAACTGTGATCCTCTGCAGAGGGAGAGGCATTCTGTTTTTGAGTATTCTCAGCCTTTTTACACTGGTTTCTTCCCATCACTGCCAATTTATCCACCTGTAATATTTGTAATTACCGACTTTCAAATTGGGTCTCTGAGTGGATGTCCAACTTGTTAACTTTCAGCTCAGAAATCTGAGCAACCCACTGCACTGGCTAAAACAGCAGCGTCAAGATTCTTGGTGCTTTTCTGCCCGGGAATCTCCAGCCTGGCTTCCCTCCTGAATCTATTCTTCAATCAGCTGAATGGGTGACTCTGCCTTCACGGAGCTCCAAATGTTGACCAAAAGGGGACCCAGTCCCGTTTACTCTGCAAGATGGAGTCTTGCTCTGTTACCCAGTCTGGAGTGTAGTGACATGACATCGGCTCACTACAACCTCCACCTCCAAGGTTCAAGTGATTCTCTTCCCTTAGCCTCCCCAGTAGCTGGGATTACAGACGCCCACCACCATGCCTGGCTAAGATTTTTATTTTTGTTGTAGATATGGGGTTTTGCCATGTTGGCTGATCTCAAACCTCAGACCTCAGCTGATCTGTCTGTCTCAGCCTCCCAAAGTGCTGGGATTACAGGTGTGAGCCACTGCACCTGGCCAGCTTCTCTTCTTCTATCCATGTGTGGTAGGCAGAATAATAGACACACAAAGATTTCTACAGCCTAATGCCATGAAGCTATGAATATGTTTTGTCATATAGCAAAGGGAAATTATAATTGCAGATAAATTTAAGGTTGCTCATCAGCTACATTTACGATGAGAATAGTATCTGGAATTACCCAGGGGCACTCAATGTAATCACAAGAGCCTTTGAAATTAGAAGGAGGAGGAAGAAGAGAAAGACACCATAAGTGGATGTGATAACTCAAACTACTGTTCCTGATTTTGAAGATGGAAAAAGATAATTTTTAACCAAGTAATCTGGACGCCAGTGTCGGCTAGAAAAGGCAAGGTAACAGATGACCTACTAGAACCTCCAGAAGAAATACAACCTTGATTCTAGCCTGGTTGCATTTTGTTCATTTGCTCTCCAGAAACTATAAAATCATAAATTTGCATTGTTGTAAGCCATAGTAACTTGTATGTCATCCATAAGAAACTACTATACCAAATCTCTTACTTTTGAATTTATCATTCAAAATCAGGATTATCCTCTGGATTGCTTTCTTCCTGTCATTCTTTCTGACACCCAGGATGGGATAATTTGTTAACCTTTTCTTCTTTTTCTTCTGTCACATCCCTAATTACCAATGTTATTGAAATTTCTTACACCATCTTACATCATTTCTGAGATAAGTAATCTTAATTCATGTCAAGATTACTCCATTCTTTTTAAAAATTTTATAACAAAAAAGTATTACTTTAATAAATCTATCAGAACTAAATGTCTCAGGCATCTTGCACTTTTATCTCTATATTCAAACTACTGCCACAGCACTCACTCTCCTTTAACTATTTTTATTCTATTTCTAAAAGATAAATTGATTTTTATTAGTTATACATTTTGTTTAAATACTCAGCCCACCACTCTAAATCTCTTTGGCAGGCAGAATCTTAGGAAGGCCCTAAGATTCTCCTGCTGTAGGCACTCTGTATAGTATCCTCACATTGGGTGTACAACTGACTTGTGAAAATAATGGGAAATTACTCTCCATGATTATGTCACCTTACATATCAGAGGGGTTTTTCATAAGTAATTAACATACCTAATCAGTTGACTTTGAGTTACTCAAAACAAATAGTACCCTGGGTGAGCCCTTAAATAAAGGTCAGAGAGATTTGGGAGGAGAGATTCTTCTATTGGCCTTAAAGGAGCCACCTCCCATAATGTGTAGATAAAGACTTCAGACAGGGAATGATTAGAGATCTCTAAGACCTCAGAACAGCCCCATATGAGAGATAGCAAAAAACTCAGCCTTCAGTTCTACAGCCAAAAGAAACTAACTAGTCAATATCAATAACAGTAAGAATAGAAAACAAAAACAAAAACAAACTCTAAGCCTCAGACAAGATCAAGTCTTACACATTGATTTTAGCATGGTGAGACCTTGAGTATGGAATCCAGTGAAAATATGCCAGACTTTTTATGCATGGAAACTGTGGGGTAATAAACAGGTGTTGTTTTTAAGTTTTTAAATTGGTGATAATTTGTTATGCAGCATTAGACAATTACACGCTCATAGTATTTTGCTAACATACCTCTCCTACTTTATTTTCTTTTCTTCCTTTACACAACAACCCGTTGCACGGACCAAAAAGGCACAATAAAGAGATGTGGTTAATAATCCCCACTCCTAAACTCTCTGAATCTTAATAATAGAACGAATTTCTGCAGTCCTCCAGTAATATTATATTGTTTTGCGTTTGCTATTTTTTACGTAGACGCAACTTCCATTTGGCCTTTTTTTTTCCCCCACAGTAGTCCTCACTCCTGAGGCCAGGAAATACAGCAGTCTGTCCATTGCTGAGTATGTTTACTTCAATTATGCATTTTGGAATAAGAGATATCATCACCAGGTGGATTTGGGGACACACTGGGCCTACTATGAGATGAACTTGAACTAAAACTCCATCGATCACCAGATTTCCATAAGCCCCTTCTCGGACTAGTGGACTACAGTGATATTTGGACCTCCTAGCATAAGTTTCAGTTTAGAGCCTGTGCCCAGCAATTCCCCAAACATCTGATTATTTCCTTTTCTCTAGTGCAGTCACCCTGGTAAAAGACCATGTGTCCCTTAGGAGAAGGCTGAGAAAAAGATAAACAGTATATATTTCTAGCCATTTATTGAGGTCCTCTCTTAAGAGACTTGACCTCCTTTTCATTCAAGGTGTCTAGATCTGTAAACTGGTTGAAATCTGGGAATTGATTCAGGGAACATGACTCTTTTTGATGTTTCTAGTCAGACTTCTGTTCACTTGACCTAGATTTCTTTCACTTATACAGATTGAAAAAGAATTTATTAGACTGCCCATCTATTTCTCTCCTGGGGACACAATGTCATAGGTCTCCAGGAGCCAGACGATTTTGATTACTGCTTTAAACTGTTCATTACAGTAACTACATCTACCTTATCTCTTAGAATTAAGTGCTGCCACTGGACCTCTGCCACGCTGTCATCCAATTATCCCCATTGCATTTAAGGATCCCAGCTCAGTAATAGCAGTTCCCACCTTTCAATATTGTCACATTGGGGATTAAGTTTCAACATGAATTTTAGAGGGGAAAATACTCAAACTGTAATATGAGACAATTCCAGAAATCTCATCACTAATTCATAAACACTCATCGTTGGGATTCTATTCTTCTAGAACCACTCTCAGTACCAAAAGCTGTAACAGTCAAGATTCTCCAGAGAAACTGAACCAATAGGATATAGATAAATATACGTATAATGTATACAGATTTATTTTAAAAGAATTGACTCACATTAATGGGAGCTGGCAAATCTAAATTTTGTTGGGAGACTGGTAGGCAGGAAACTGAGGCAAGAGTTAAGGTTGCGTCCTTAAATTTGAAATACATAGGGCAGGCCAACAGGTTGGAAACTCAGGCATAATTTCTACATTATGGTCTTGAGGCAGAATTCCTTCTTCTCTGAAAAAAAAAACTCAGCTTTGTTTTGTTTTGTTTTGTTTTCCTCTTAAGGCCTTCAACTGATTGGATGAGGTCCATCTATATTGTTGAAGGTAATCTCCTTTATTTAAAGTAAACTGAGATAGATGTTAATCACATCTGTAAAATAACTCCCCATTACCTGGGTACTATAGCCTTGCAAAGTTGACACATAAAATTTAACCATTACATTTAGCAAGATATTCTGAAACATTCAGCAAAGTTTATAGTTTATAGGAATATACAATACAGTAACTACTGATAGAATTTGATGTACTTGAATTCATTTATGGATGTTTGCAATTTTACCAACATTAGTTTTGTGCCATAAGCACATATTTTAACACAATTAAAAATAAAAATAATGCCTTAGCATTTTCATAAAAATAGTTCAGGCCTATGGATCATTTCAATTGGTTGCAAAAAGCCCAAAAGGTACATAGAACATATTTCTAGAACCACTGCTCTAACTAATTAGCATGCATTTATTTCCAGAAATTTAGTTAGCATGTTTACAGAGAGATAAAAATGATACTTGAATCTGATACTTGACTTTGACAAAATGCCATAGATGAGGTAATTTATAAACAACATAAATTTGTTTCTCACAATTCTAAAGGCTGGAAAGTCCCAGATCAAGATATCAGCTAACTCAGTTTCTGGGAAGGGCTCACTCTCTGCTTCCAAGATGATGCTTTGTTGCTGCATGATCACATGGTAGAAGGAACAAATGCTGTATTCTCACATGGCAGGAGGGTGGAGGGCAAGAGGGGCCTAGGGCCCTCTCTTCAATCTCTTTTATAAGAGCACTAATCTCACTTATGAGTAGAGCACTCATGACTTAATCACTTTCCAAAAGGCCCCCCCTATTAATAGTATCATATTGGGCATTAGGTTTAAACACAAGAATTCTGGAGGGACATACTTGGAAATTATAGCAAGTGGGATGATCTGAATTCTATCTTTCATTGAAAACAAAATGGCTATTTTACTTCTTTTCCCTAGTTAGTAATTGGGAACAGTAATCAAAAGACATCAAGTGTTTAGTGTACATAGTATTATATAATTAGTTTTAGCTCTTTTTTCCTGCTTTGCTTATATTTTATTAAAAAAATAGTTACTTTTATTATTGTGATTATTTAATTTAGAATTTTGTTTTTATGTTTCAGTAAAAATATTGTGTTCAAAATAAAAGTGTAACTTTTAAATGTAAATATTTGTATTTACTATTAGGCCAATATTTTATTAAAATATTTGCATAGCACAATAAGGTGACTACAGTCACAATAATGTATTGTGCAATAATTTATTGTACATTTTTAAATAACTAAAAGAGAATAATTGGATCCTTTGTAACCCAAAAGATGAATGTTTGAAGTGATGAATAACCCATTTACCATTATGTGACTATTATGCATTTTATGTTTGTATCAAAATATCTCATATACCCCATAAATATATACTATGTACACATACCTTTTATGTACCCACAATACATAAAAATTTAAAATTTATATTTTTAAAAACTAGATAAGTCATAGGTTATGTGTCAAATTAGAATTCTATATTTTATTTTCAAATTAATATGCTAAGTTCTGAATAGCTCTTTTAATAGTCTTATAATTCATCATTAATAAGTTAATTTAATCACAGCTTGTTAATAAAACTTAATTCCAAAAAAAAAAATCATAGGTTGGCCAGGCACGGTGGCTCACGCCTGTAATCCCAGCACTTTCAGGGACTGAAATGGGTGGATCACGAGGTCAAGAGATCTACACCATCCTGGTAAACATGGTGAAACCCCATCTCTACTAAAAATACAAAAAAGCTGGGCATGGTGGTGCGTACCTGTAGTACCAGCTACTTAGTAGGCTGAGGGAGGAGAATCGCTTGAACCTGGAAGGTGGACGTTGCAGTGAGCCGAGGTTTTGCCACTGCACTCCGGCCTGACGACAGAGCGAGATTCGGGCTCAAAAAAAAAAAAAAAAAAAAAATTATACCTAATAATTTATGTGGAAATGTCTTCTATAATAGTACTCTTGATAAATGTAATTTATTTCAAGATACATTTTAGACTCAGAGTAGCAGGTAAACAGAACAAACAACAATTACTAACAATCACACACACACATATAAATATACATATATGGGTATATATATGCACACACATATATAGACATATATACACATATATAATATCTAATTATGCATTATATATGCATTATATGCATATATATATGGAGTCATATCACTGGACAGTAGGACTTCAAGCCAGCACTTTGCATGGTTGCCCAACTTCAGCTCATGCTCACAAACTGTACCTCACATCTAAGTATAATTAGCTGCCATATTGATGCCTTAGGAAAGAAAGACCAAGATAAGGAAAGTTGGGAAGAGAAATGAAAGAAAAGAGATATAAATATATATATATAATTCATAAATGGGTTTCTTAGGTGAAACTAATATGCAATTTACTACACATATTTAAAGTATATAGTTTATAAGTTTTGACACACACACATGCATATCTCATTGTAAAACCATTACTAGTAAACATATCAAAAATATTTTTCATACTGCTTCAAAAGTCTATCTATCTCTTAATCTACCTATAACATACAGGTCCTTCTATTACTATAGATTACTTTGAATTTTCCCAGAATTTTATAAATAAATATATCTAAGTATGTTCTATCTATCTCTTCACCTACCCATAAACTACAGGTCCTTCTGTTACAATAGATTACTTTGGATTTTCCCAGAATTTTATAAATAAATACGTATAAGTATACTTTATATATAAAAACTTAAATTTTAAGAAGCCTGCTTTCTTTTACACAATAATTAAGAGAATTAAATGATTCAATGTTTAGCCGCACTCCTGTCATGTATTAAGCACTTAAGGAAACTTGACTATCATTATTTGAAAGAAGGAAATTGAAGTGGAAGAGGGTTAACTACCTTGACTTAAGTCTTATCTCTAAGTATTGTATCAGGAGAGGCTGAGCCAGGCCAATATTAGTTATTAAGACATAGCCTATAAATTTACATTTAAAGTTAAAATAGGAATTCAAACAATAGTTTAAAATTTTGCAAATAATATTATAATGTGTCTAATCATCTTTTAGACTTTACATGTTAATTTTATGTTTTGTTATCAGTGCTATAATAATTGAAAGTGTCTATGGCATTACTATTTTATGTATATCTTAAAATAAAGTATACCACTTTTTAAATTGTAACATATCAGCTTATGTCTTAGTATTTATTAAACCCACCTATTGTGTTACACAAGCTCAATAAATATTTTTGAGTAAATGCATATATATATATATATATATATATATATATATATATGTTTTTAATGTACATTTTAAATAAATAGGTAATAGTAATGATTATTTGCAAATAATGGTTGGTTTCACAATAAGCATATCTATTCTTGAAGTTTCATTCTAAATATATAT
Source organism: Saguinus oedipus (assembly GCA_031835075.1). NCBI lineage: Eukaryota > Metazoa > Chordata > Mammalia > Primates > Cebidae > Saguinus > Saguinus oedipus. The sequence continues at coordinate 59,424,164 of CM063171.1, read as the reverse complement.
TACACTGTTTAGAACAGAATTGGAATATAAAAATAAAATTTATTTTTATTAATGTTTATGAATTTAGGGAGTAAAGTACAGCCTTATTACATGAATATACTGCATAGTGAAGAAGTTCGGGCTTTTAGTGTAACCATAACCTGAACAGTATACACGGTATTTAATAGACAATTTCTCATCTGTCATTCATTTCCCAGTCTCTCACCTTTCCAAGTCTCCAATGTCTATTTCTGCACTCTTTACATTTATATAGACCTGCTGTTTGGCTCCCAGAAATTTCAATGCCACAAGTGAGAACATGTGGTATTAGACTGTCTATTTCTGAGTTATTTCACTTAAGATACTGGCCTCCAATTTTGTCTAGGTTGCTGCGAAGACATGATTTTATTCCTTTTATGCCTGAATAGTATTACATAGTATATGTGTACGACACATTTTCTTTATCCCCTCATCTGTTGATGGACACTTTAAGCTGATTCCATGACTTTGGTTACTTTGAACAGTGCTGAAATAAACATATGTGTGCAAGTGGTTTTTATTTTTATTTTTTGATATAACATTTTTTTCCTTTTGGGTAGAAAACCAGAAGTAGATTTGATGGATTGGATGACAGTTTTGTTTGTAGTTCTTGGGGAATCTCTATACTGTTTTCCATATCTTTATTATTATTATTAGACTTTCAGTTCCGGGGTACATGTGCAGCTTGTGCAGTATTGTTACATAGGTATACACATGCCATGGTGGTTTGCTGCATTCATCCCCCATTTACATTCCCACCAATCATGTACAAGCACACTATACAGGAATCCTTGTCCACATCTGCTATTTATTGACTTTTTAATTATAGCCATTCTGACCGGTACAAGATGGTATTTTATTGTTTTCACCTGCATTTTTCTCACGATTAGTAATGTTGAGCATTTTTTTATATGTTTGTTTGCTGCTTGTATGTGTTCTTTTGTAAAACTAAACCTGTTTATATTTTTTACATACTTTAAATAAATATATATAGAGAGAGTCAGGGTCTCATCTGTTGTATAGGCTGAAGTGAAATGTGGTGCAATCATAGTTCACTGCATCCTCAAACTTCTGGGTCAAGCAATTCTCCTTCTTCAGCATCTCACAGTGCTAAAATTTCAGGCATAAGTCACCAGACTTGGCCCTTTGCCTACTTTTTAATAGAGTTATTTGTTTGTTTGCCAATTGGTTTTGTGGTTGCATTGAGTTTCTACTAAATTCTGGATATTTGCCCTCTGTGAGATATATAGTTTGCAAATATTTTTCCAGTTCTGTAGGTTGTCTGTTTGCTCTATTGATTTTTACTTTTGCTGTAAAGAGCTTTTTCGTGTAAGTCACCTTTTTTTACTGTTGATTTGTTACATTTGCTTTTAAAGTCTTAATTAAACATATGCTTTTTTGGCCCAGACCAATGTCCAGAAATTTTTCCTATTTTTTTATGATTTTTATAGTTTCACATCTTATATTTAAGCCCTTTTTTAATTCTGAGTTAATTTTTGTATATGACGACAGTTATGGATTTAGTTTCATTTTTCTGGATATGGCTATCCAACTTTCCAGCAACTTTTATCGAATAGGGTGTCCTTTCATCAGTGTACCTTTTTTTCAGCTTTGTTGATATTGGCTGGTTGTGGGTATGTCCGTATTTTCCTAGTGATGTATTATGTTTCGTTGATCTATGTGTCTATTTTCATGCCAGCACCATGCTGTTTCAGTTTCTATAGACTTGTAGCATAATTTCATGTCAGGTAATGACGTGATGCCTCCAGCTTTGTTTTCTGGCTTAGGATTGTTTTAGTTATTCAAGTTTTTCTTTGGTTCTATATAAATTTTAGAAAAATAATGCTGGTAATTTGATATAAATTGCATTGAAACTGTAAATTACTTAGAGTGGTATGCTCATTTTAACAATGATTATTCCCTTCCATGAGTCTGGGTTGTTTTTCCATTTGTGTCATCTATAATTTTTTTCATCAGTGTTTTGTAGTTTTACAATATTTATTTATTTATTTAAATGTATTCCTAGGTATTTTAATTTTATGAAGCAATTATAAATAAGATTGAGATTTTTATTTGGTACTTAGCTTGATTATTATATGCTAATAATTTTGCTATACTCAGTTTGTGTCATGAAACCTTATTGAAGTCATTCATCAAATCTAGGAGTCTTCTGGAAGTGTCTATAGAGTTTTCTGGATATTCACTCATATAATCAGAAAACAGATAATTCAGCTTCCTCTTTTCCAGATTGTATGTTTTTTCTTTCGCTCTTTTTCCAAATTGCTCTAGTTAGGACTTCCAGTACCAGGTCAAATAAAAGTGATGAAAATGGGCATCCTTGTTCTCTTTCAGTTCTTTGGGAAAATAATTTCAACAGTTTCTCACTCAGTATAATGTTAGCTGTGGGATTTTGTGTGTGGCTTTTATTACACTAAGGTATGTTTCTTCTACGCCTAATTATGTGAGAGTTTTTATTATGAAGGAATGCTAAATTTTATTAATTTTTTTTCCTGTAGTTAACTTAGACAGTAGAGTTTTTGTTTTTAATTCTGTTTATGTGGCAAATCACTTTTGCTCATCTGTGAATTTTGAACCTTCCTTGCCTCCCTAGAATAAAACCCCCTTGATCAAGGTGCTTATCCCACCCTACTGCTTTAGATTTGTCAGGGATATTGGCTTGTAGTTTTGTTGTTGTTATTGTTGTTTTTGTTTTTGCATGAGTTTGGCTTTAGGGTGATACTAGCTTCAGACGATGAGTTAGGGAGAATTTCCACCTCTTGGAATTTTTGAACAGTTTCAGGAGGATTGGTACTAGGTCTCTGAATCTACCTTATCCTGGGCTACTGTTTTTATTGAATGACTTTTATGACTCATTCAACCTCACTATTGGATATTGGTTGATTTAGGATTTCTATTTCTTCCCGGTTCAATTTTGGGAGGTGTATATTTCTACAAGTTTAACCATTTTTTTCTCTGGGTTTTCTGGTTTGTTTGTATAGAGATGCTCGAAGTATTCTCTGATGATCCTTTGTATTTCTGTGGTATCAGTTAGGATGTCTCCTTTTTAATTTCTGTTTATGCATATTTGAATCTTCTCTCTTTTTTGCCTGGATAATCTATCTAGTGGTTTATCAAATTTTCTTATCTTTTCAAGGAACCAAGTTTTGGATTTGTTAATCCTTCCTTTGCCTTGATTTCATTTAATTCTGCTCTGATATTTGTTACTTCTTTTCTTTGCATATTCTTGTTTCTCTAGTTCTTTGAGGTGCAATGTTATTTTGTTAATTTGTGATTTTTTTCAATCGTTTTTATGTGGGCATTTAACATTCTAAAATTCCTCTTAGCTCTGTTCTTGCTGTGTTCTAAAGGTTTTAGTATGTTGTGCTTTCATTTTCATTCATGTCAAAAGATTTTTAAGTTTATACCTTAATTTTTTCATCGACTCTAAGATTGTTCAGGAACAGGTTGTTTAACATTCATGTGTTTTTATGGTTTTGAGAGCTACACATGGCATTGATTGCCGGTTTTATTCCACAGTGTTCTAAGTAGATATCTGAAAAAAATTTGATTTTTAAATATTTATGGAGACTTGTTTTATGACCTAACATATGGTCTGTTTTGGAGGATACTTTATGCACAGTTAAAAACTTTTTTTTTTTTTTTAGAGAGACAGGATCTTGATTTGTCACTTAGGCTAGATTTTAGTGCACAATCATAGCCTATAACTTCAAAGACCAAGGACCTAGCAATCTTTCTAACTTAGCCTCCAAAGTCGTTAAGACTATGGAAATGCATCATCACACCTGGCTAATTTTGTTAAAACATTTTAGAAATGTGGTCTCATAATGTTATTTAGATTGGTCTCAAACACAGGCGCTCAAGTAACTCATTCATCATGGAATAATGTATATTCTGTAGTTGTAGGTTAGTATGTTTTATATCTGTTAGGTCCATTTGGGCCAGAGTACAATTTTTTTTATCTCATTCTTTGTTTTTATTGTACTTTGAATTCTGGGGTACATGTGCAGAATGTGCAGGTTTGTTATATAGGTATACACGTGCCATGGTGGTTTGCCGCATCTATCTCCCCCATCATCTACATTAGGTATATCTCCTAATTTTATCCCTCCCCCATCCCCTCACCCCTGCTATCCCTCCTCTACTTGCCCCCCAGCCCCTGACAGGCCCCAGTGTATAATGTTCCCCTCCCTGTGTCCATGTGTTCTCATTGTTCAACACTCACTTATGAGTGAGAACATGCAGTGTTTGGTTTTCTGTTCTGGTGTCAGTTTGCTGAGAATGATAGTTTCCAGGTTCATCCATGTGCCTGCAAAGGACATGAACTCATCTTTTTTTATGGCTTTATAGTATTTCATGGTATATATGTTCCACATTTTCTTTATCCATTCTATCATTGATGGACATTTGGGTTGGTTCCAAGTCTTTACTGTTGTAAACAGTGCAGCAATAATTTAAGTCTAGTTTCTATATTGATTTTATGCCTAGATTGTCTGCCTATTTTGTCTGTAGGGTGTTGAAGTCCCTCACTATTATTGTATTACTGTCTATCTCTTTTCTTAGGTATAGTAGCATTTGTTTTTATGCATCAGGGTGTTCCAGTGTTGGGGAAATATATACTTAAGACTATTGTATCCTCTTATTAATTTGAATCCTTTTTTCTCCACATAATGGCTCTCTCTTTTTTTTTATTTTCACTGTGATTGATTTAAAGTCTGTTTTATCTGATGTAAGTATAGCTACACCTGCTCCCTTTTGGTTTCTGTTATCATGAAATAATATGTTTTTCCACCTCTTTCCTTTGAGTTTATGAATGTCTTTACCAGTTGGTTGGTTTCTTCATAAGCAGTACATGGTTGAGTCCTATGTTATTATTTTTTTGATCCATTCTGCCAATCTACATATTTTAAGTGAAGCACTTAGTTCATTTACCTTCAGGATTAATATTTACATATGAGGTTTTTTCCTATAGCAATGTTAAATTTTAGTTACTTTATAGTCTAATTGTGTAATTGTTTTATGAAAACTGTGAACTGCAGACTTTTGTGTGTTTTAATGATGGTATCAGCCTTTCATTTCCTTACTTTGAACCCCTATGAGTATTTCTTGTAGGCCAATGTAGTAGTGACAAATTTCTGCAGCATGTGCTTGTCTGAGAAATATATTATTTCTTCTTTATTTATGAAGCTTCATTTAGCAGAATATAAAATTCTTGTCTGACAATTTTTTCTTTAAGAAGAGTAAACATAAAATTCCAATATATTCTCACTTGTAAGGTTTATGCTTCAAAGTCCATTGTTAGTCTGATAGGATTTCCTTTATAGGTGATTAGACATGTATCTCTTGCTAATTTTAGAATCTTTTCCTTCACATTGACATTACATAGTCTCATGACTATATGCCTTGGTGAAATCCTTCTCGTGACGTACCTTCCAGTAGCACTCTGACCTTTTTGTATCTGGATGCCTAAATCTCTAGCAGGGAAGTTTTTCTCCATTATTTTCTAAAATAGGTGATCAAAATATTTTACTATTTTTATCCCTTAGGAATAACTCTAACTCAGGGATTTGGTTGCTTTACATAATCCCATATCTCTTAAAGATTCATTTCAAATTTTCTTTATTTTTGTCTGACTGGGTTAATTTAAAAAACCACTGGGACCTGTTGTGGGGTGGGAGAGCTAGGAGAGGGATAGTAGGGGGTGGGGGGGGGGTTAGGGAAGGCTAACATTAGGAGAAATATCTAATGTCGGGGGGATAGATGATGAGGGGATGGATGCGGCAAACCACCGTGGCAGGTGTATACCTGTATAACAATCCTGTATGATCTGCACATGTACCCTGGAACTTAAAGTATAATTTAAAAAAACTGTCTTCAATATATGAGATGTTTTTCTTATTATTATTCCAGTTTATTGTTAAAATTTTGAATATATTTGGTAATTTATAAATGAATTATTATTTCCAGAAGTTTTGTTTGTCTGGTTCTAAAAGAAGTCTTTCTCTTTAGTAATTTTTTTGTTCATGTTCTGAATTGTTTTTCTAATTTTTTTTGTGCTATTTCTCAACTTTCTCTTTGATCTCACTGAGCTTCTGTATTGTCCATATTTCGCATCTTTTATTTAGAATTTTCATTTTGGTTAGAATTAATTGCTAAAGTACCAGAATAATCGTTTGGTGGTGTCATCACCCCTGCTTTTTATATTGCCAGAATTGTTACACTGGTTTCTTCTCATCCGGAGAATTAAAAAAAAAAGTGGTAACATTATAATGTAAGAGTATTAGATATCATCGTAACAGTAGTAAGAGGGAGAATGTCTTAGGGACCTATCTTCATCAGTGGGATTGACTGTCCTTTCTTATTTTTTAATTTACCTTTATTTTGATGAGACTCCACACACCCACTGAAGAAGTGACAGTAATATACATTGAATAGGGTCATTTGGTTTTGCTTCTGGGTGCTTTCAGGGGGTCAAAGCTCAGTATGAATTCCTTGGTTATAGTTAGACTTAGTGTGGTGGTTTCCTTAAATGGCAATTGTAGTAGTAAGGTATCATGTGGGGTAGTAGGGTTGGGCCTTCTAAGTATTTGGAGTGTTGTGAGAGATGGTGGTAGCTGAAATTGTGCAAGGTTTGTCTCATTCCTGAGTGCTGTGCAATCATGTCAGCAGATGTTTTAATGGGCTATATATAGGTGAACACCTGACCAGTAGGTGGTTCTTGAAGGAAACAGCCAGTTGCAGTGGTGACTATGAGATTTATATTTGACCTTTTGTTAACCAGAAGTACTCATATGTGCCAGGAGATGGGCAGAGCCATGGAACTTCTGGTGTTTTCTCTCTCATGTTCTGCCAACAAGGTGAATGAGAGAGAAAAGCTGAGTGAGGGCTTGGTAAAAACAAAATCAAAAACAAAAACAAAAAACTCTTTTTAAGTTTTTTTAATGGCAGGCAAAGTGGGACACCTGATGGAGGTCAGAGGGTGGTTCCCTGGCTGCTGAAGCAATGTGCAGGGAGGAGCACCTCTGTTGCTCAAAAGAGCCCTCATGGAAAGAAAGGGGCAGCCCAGACTCAACAGTCAAATACCTGGTAGTGACAGTCACTCAGCTCCCACACCTTTCACATGACAACCACCCTTCACATGCATGACAACCTGCCACTGACAGCAAGCCAAAACAGCCAGCTGAGTCCCAAGAAGTCAATGCTCAGATTGTGAATTGCCCCAGACTCCCTTCCTGGGAAATAAATCCCAGCTTTCAGCCATACTCCTGTTGGTCCAGCCCACAAAGCAGGTTTTACTCAATTTCTATTCCTGTAACAAAAGCCCACTCTCTGCTTACCTCTCAGATCTGGCCATGGTGATTCATCCCCCAACAAGGTTAGATTGCTAATCTCAATTGGGAGACTCTCTGTCTATAACTACTAACTGAGTTAGCCAAAAGATTTTTGCAAGGTTCTCTATGAATTAAGATAAAATATGGCTTTGCTGTATTGGCACCAGGCTCTGTGAGTCTTAAAACACCTCTGATGCCTCTCTTTTTCACAAACTCCCTTCTGCTCACCATGTCAGATCCAGGGCTTAGTAGAATCAAGGAGCTCGCGCATGGCCTGAATTGCCTGGCTCCCCATTGGAAATGTCTACCATGAGATCAGCCTATCTCCCATTGCATGCTCTGAAACCTTGCAGTCTTTCACCAAACCGGTGGATCAGGCTGCTTGCTGCCCACTGGTCTTTTCAATGTATTCTAAAACTTTTTCACTTTTCCTGTTAAGCTGTAACTTCTCTCCTTGGATGAAAGTTTACAGTATGGATCTCTACACACTATTTTACTTGTTCCAGCTGGATGAGGCATGCTAACAAAGTCTCCAATATACAATCTTAAAACCTATTAAATAAAAAAATTTATAATTTAAATAATGGAATCAGAGAAACAGTACTATAAATAAATTGAAAACCATAGTTTTTTAAATCACCTAAAAATAATTTTTAAAAATTCAATTGTACACAAAGTTTGTAAATAAGATAATTGCTATGCAATGTAGAAGATATAAATTAAATGTAAACATAAGAGATTTTCCCAAGGGAGATCATAGAAAAAAATAAAAAATGTAAATATAAATTTATAAATGAATAGGTCACACATTATTGAATAAAATACATTATAGTTCTATTCACATTAAGATATACTTTGGTAGAATTACTAAACTTCCTTGGGGAAGTCACTTAGATTAAGTAACTGTTTACTTTAGATTTTTTAAAAGTTTGACACTCAATGTCAAAGAAGTAGAACAATTCCAACAAAATTCTTAAGAGAGAAAATGTTACCAGGGAATTATAAGTAGTTGAGTTGTGGAGGGAGGCAAGATGGCGTCATAGAGGTGACTCAGGATTGCAGCTCTCAGTGAAGGCGCAGAGGGTGAGTCCTAGCCGCATTCTCGGATGTTCCTTTTATGCCCACAGAGCATTGAAAGTCCCAGGTGTGGGAGAGACATGGGACGCTAGCAGCCGGCTAACGCAGCCGGCTCCCGCCGCCTCTTCGGCCGGCGCCGCAGCGGGACCCGGCTCGGAACTCACTGGTCTGGGTGCCCTGTTAAACCGGCAATCTGAGATTTGGAAGGGCAGATTGGCATGTCCATCTGATTGAATGGGACTTGGACAATGTGCCAGACCAGGAGTTTCCTGGGAAGCGTGATCTGAGCTGGGGTAGTGGGCAGCGGCACGGGAGATCGCACGGATCCCAGTGCCCTATCGGCAGGCTCCTGGGGCGCCAGTGAGAGAGTCGACCTTTCAGCTTGGGGAGAGGAAGAGAGAGAGAGAGAGGATGAACTCTGAGGCAGGGAGCTGGGTGATCGGGCTCGGCGGGTCCCACGCTCACGGGGACAAGCAGGGCGGCGACTGGAGGCGCTTGGGGCTGAGAGTTTTGTTGCCGGCATTTAGGACGGTGCAGCCCAGTCAGGGAGGGGCGTCCACCATTGCTGACGAAGTGCACCCCCACTTAAGTACTGCCCAGGACTGACGCAGCCCGCCGTTGCCGAGGCAACCTGCCATAACAGAGAGACTCCGCCAGGCAGCAACAGGGTGGACCCGCGCTAGAAGGTCAGAGCCCCAGCAGGCAAATAGTGAATAGACTACCACCTAGTGGGGCAGGACAGTGCAACAGATACTCATAAAGAAAGCCCCAACTCCCTGAGACAGAGCATCTAAGGGTGAAAAAAAAAAAAGAGTGGTGTTTTATGAGTTCTATTGCAGCAGACATAAACAACCTCCCAACAACCCTGAATGAACAACGGAGCTCACAGCTCAGCACTGGAGCTCCTATAAAGCACAGACTGTCTCCTCAAGCAGCTCCCTGACCCCTGTATATCCAAGGAGTCACCCAAGAAAAGGACTAATCAGACTGACATTTGGCTGGCATCATTCTGGAACAAGGGCAGCAGCAGAAGAAACTGATATCATCCCTCACTGTCCTGCAGCTGCTGCAGGTATACCCCAGACAAGCAGGGCCTGGAGTGGACCTCAGCACTCATACAGCAGAGAGGATAGATCATTAGAGGGAAAACTAAGTAACAGAAATACTTCATCATCAACAATCTCAGTGTCCACACAGAGACCCAATTGAAAAATCAGCCACTACTAAGACGACAGGCGGATAAATCCATAAAGATGGGAAGAAACCAGCGCAAAAAGGAGGAAAGCACCCGAAACCAAAACACCTCACCTCCAGAAAAGGACCAAAACTCCTCACCAGCAAGGGAACAAAGCTGGATGGAGAATGAATGTGACGAAATGACGGAATCAGACTTCAGAAAGTGGATAATGAGAAACTTCAGTGAGCTAAAGGAACATGTACTAAACCAGTGCAAAGAAACTAAGAACCTTGAAAAAAGATTTGAAAAAAGATTCGAGGAATTGATAACGAGAATGGACAACTTAGAGAGGAATATGAATGAATTGAAGGAGCTGAAAAACGCAACACGAGAACTTCGCGAAGCATGCACAAGTTTCAACAGCCGAATTGACCAAGCAGAAGAAAGAATATCAGAAGTTGAAGATCAACTCAATGAAATAAAATGAGAAACCAAGATTAAAGAAAAAAGCACAAAAAGGAATGAACAAAATCTCCAAGAAATGTGGGACTATGTGAAGAGACCCAACCTACGTTTGATAGGTATACCAGAATGTGACGAAGAGAATGAATCCAAGCTGGAAAACACTCTTCAGGATATTATCCAGGAAAATTTCCCCAACCTAGCAAGACAGGTCAATACTCAACTCCAGGAAATACAGAGAACACCACAAAGATACTCTGCAAGAAGAGCAACCCCAAGGCACATAATCGTCAGATTCACCAGGGTTGAAACAAAGAAGAAAATACTAAGGGCAGCCAGAGAGAAAGGTCAGGTCACCCACAAAGGGAAGCCCATCAGACTCACAGCAGATCTCTCGGCAGAGACTCTACAAGCCAGAAGAGAGTGGGGGCCAATATTCAACATCCTTAAAGAAAAGAGCTTTCAACCCAGAATTTCATATCCAGTGAAATTGAGCTTCATAAGTGAAGGAAAAATAAAATCCTTCACGAACAAGCAAGTACTCAGAGATTTTGTCACCACTAGGCCTGCTTTACAAGAGCTCCTGAAAGAGGCACTACACATAGAAAGAAACAACCAGTTCCAGCCATCCTAAAAGCATACCAAATGCTAAACACCATCAACAAAATGAAGAATGTACATGAACCAACGGGCAAAACAGCCAGCTAGCATCAAAATGGCAGTATCAAATTCACACATAACAATATTAACCCTGAATGTAAATGGGCTAAATGCACCAATCAAAAGACACAGACTGGCAAACTGGATACAAAACCAAAACCCATCGGTGTGCTGTATCCAGGAAACCCACCTCACATGCAAAGATACACAAAGGCGCAAAATAAAGGGATGGAGGAAGATTTACCAAGCAAATGGAGAGCAAAAAAAAAGCAGGAGTTGCAATTCTCATCTCTGATAAAATAGACTTTAAAGTAACAAAGATCAAAAGGGACAAAGAAGGTCATTACATAATGGTAAAAGGATCGATACAACAAGAAGAGATAACGATTCTAAATATATATGGACCCAATGTAGGAGCACCCAGATATATAAGGCAAGTTCTTAATGACTTACAAAGGGACTTAGACTCCCACACAATAATAGTGGGAGACTTTAACACTCCACTGTCAATAGCAGACAGATCAACCAGACAGAAAATTAACAAGGATATCCAGGACTTGAACTCAGACCTGGAACAAGCAAACCTGATAGACGTTTACAGAACTCTCCACCCCAAATCCACAGAATATACATTCTTCTCAGCACCACATCACACCTACTCCAAAATTGACCACATAATTGGAAGTAAAGCACTCCTCAGCAAATGCAAAACAACTGAAATCATAACAAACAGTCTCTCAGACCATAGTGCAATCAAGTTGGAACTCAGAATTCAGAAAATAACTCAGAACCGCACAGCTGCATGGAAACTGAACAACTGGCTCTTGAATGTTGATTGGATAAACAATGAAATGAAGGCAGAAATAAAGAAGTTCTTCAAAACCAACGAGAATGAAGACACAACGTACCAGAATCTCTGGGACATATTTAAAGCAGTCTGTAGAGGAAAATATATAGCAATAAGTGCCCACATGAGAAGAGTGGAGAGATCCAAAATTGACACCCTATCATCAAAATTGAAAGAGCTATAGGAGCAAGATCAAAAAAGCTCAAAACCTAGCCGAAGACAAGAAATAACTAAGATCAGAGCAGAACTGAAGGAGATAGAGACAAGAAAAACCCTTCAAAAAATCAATAAATCTAAGAGCTGGTTTTTCGAAAAGATCAACAAAATAGACAGACCACTAGCCAGACTGATAAAAAAGAAGAGAGAGAACAACCAAATAGATGCAATAAAAAACGATAAAGGGGAAATCACCACAGATTCCACAGAAATTCAAACCATCATCAGAGAATACTACAAACAACTCTATGCACATAAACTAGTAAATCAGGAAGAAATGGATAAATTCCTGGACGCCTGTGTCCTCCCAAGCCTAAAGCAGGAGGAAGCCGAAACTATGAATAGACCAATAACAAGGTCTGAAGCTGAGGCAGCAATTAAGAGCCTACCACACAAAAAAAGCCCAGGTCCAGATGGGTTCACAGCTGAATTCTACCAGACACACAAAGAGGATCTGGTACCATTCCTTCTGAAACTATTCCAAATAATCCAAAAAGAGGGAACCCTTCCCAAATCATTTTATGAGACCAACATCATCCTGATACCAAAACCTGGCAGAGACTCAACAAGAAAAGAAAACTTCAGGCCAATATCCATGATGAACATAGATGCAAAAATCTTCAATAAAATACTGGCAAACCGATTGCAACAGCACATTAAAAAACTTATCCATCATAATCAAGTAGGATTCATCCCGGGGATGCAAGGCTGGTTCAACATACGCAAGTCTATGAATGTAATTCACCACATAAACAGAAGCAAAAACAAAAACCACATGATTATCTCAATTGACGCAGAAAAGGCATTTGACAAAATTCAACAGCTCTTTATGCTAAAAACCCTCCATAAACTTGGTATTGATGGAACATATCTCAAAGTAATAAAAGCTATTTATGACAAACCAACAGCCAATATCATACTTAATGGGCAAAAACTGGAAGCATTCCCTTTGAAATCCAGCACTAGACAAGGATGCCCTCTCTCACCACTTCTATTCAACATAGTACTGGAAGTTCTAGCCAGAGCAATCAGGCAAGAAAAAGAAATAAAGGGTATTCAAATAGGAAAGGTGGAAGCCAAATTGTCTCTATTTGCAGACGACATGATAGTATACCTAGAAGACCCCATCACCTCAGCCCAAAAGCTCCTGCAACTGATAAGGAACTTCAGCAAAGTCTCAGGATATAAAATCAATGTTCAAAAATCACAAGCATTCCTATACACCAATAACAGACTTAAAGAGAACCAAATCAAGAACGAACTGCCATTCACAATTGCTACAAAGAAAATAAAATACCTAGGAATACAACTCACTAGGAATGTAAGGGACCTCTTTAAGGAAAACTACAAACAACTGCTCAACGAAATAAGAGAGGACACAAACAGATGGAGAAACATTCCATGTTCGTGGTTAGGAAGAATCAATATCGTGAAAATGGCTATACTGCCCAAAGTAATTTACACAATCAATGCTATCCCCATCAAACTACCATTGAATTTCTTCACAGAACTGGAAAAAAACCACCATGAATTTCATATGGAACCAAAAAAGAGCCCGCATAGCCAAGTCAATTCTAAGCAAAAAGAACACAGCGGGAGGCATCACGCTACCAGACTTCAAACTATACTACAAGGCTAAATTAATCAAAACAGCATGGTACTGGTACCAAAACAGAGATATAGACCAATGGAACAGAACAGAGGCATCGGAGGCAACACAACACATCTACAACCATATTATCTTTGATAAACCAGACAAAAACAGGCAATGGGGAAAGGATTCCCTATTTAATAAATGGTGTTGGGAAAACTGGCTAGCCATGTGCAGAAAGCAGAAACTGGACCCCTTCCTGACACCTTACACTAAAATTAACTCCAGATGGATTAAAGACTTAAACGTAAGACCTGACACCATAAAAACCCTAGAAGAAAATCTAGGCAAAACCATTCAGGACATAGGAGTAGGCAAGGACTTCATGAACAAAGCACCAAAAGCATTGGCAACAAAAGCCAAAATAGATAAATGGGACCTAATCAAACTCCACAGCTTCTGCACGGCAAAAGAAAGAGTCACTAGAGTGAATCGGCAACCAACAGAATGGGAAAAAATCTTTGCAGTTTACGCATCTGACAAAGGGCTGATATCCAGAATTTACAAAGAACTCAAACAGATTTACAGGAAAAAAACAAACAAGCCCATTCAAAAATGGGCAAAGGATATGAAGAGAAACTTTACAAAAGCAGACATACATGAGGCCAACAAACATATGAAAAAGTGCTCATCGTCATTGGTCATTAGAGAGATGCAAATCAAAACCACATTGAGATACCATCTCACACCAGTTAGAATGGCGATCATTAAAAAATCTGGAGACAGCAGATGCTGGAGAGGATGTGGAGAAATAGGAACACTCTTACACTGTTGGTGGGAGTGTAAATTAGTTCAACCATTGTGGAAGACAGTGTGGCGATTCCTCAAGGACCTAGAAATAGAAATTCCATTTGACCCAGCAATCCCATTATTGGGTATCTATCCAAAGGACTATAAATCGTTCTACTATAAGGACACATGCACACGAGTGTTCATTGCAGCACTATTTACAATAGCAAAGACCTAGAACCAACCCAAATGCCCAACGATGATAGACTGGACTGGGAAAATGTGGCACATATACACCATGGAATATTATGCAGCAATCAAAAATGATGAGTTTGTGTCCTTTGTAGGGACATGGATGAATCTGGAGAACATCATTCTCAGCAAACTGACACAAGAACAGAAAAAGAAATACCGCATATTCTCACTCATAGGTGGGTGAGAAAAATGAGAACACATGGACACAGAGAGGCGGTCTACTATACACTGGGGACTGTTGGGGGGAATGGGGGAGGGACAGCAGGGGGGGCTGGGGGGGATAGCCTGGGGATGAATAGCAAGTGTGGGTGAAGGGGAGGAAAGCAGCAAAGCACACTGCCATGTGTGTACCTATGCAACTATCTTGCTCGTTCTGCACATGTACCCCCAAAACCATAATGCAATTAAAATATATATATATATATATATATATATATATATATATATATATATATATATATATATATAAATACTTTATGGGTTTCCAATTGGTAAAAACAAAGTAACTCTCACAATACTCTGTTAGAAAAAACATAAAATGTCCTTTTCTACTGTGTTGTGAAGTATATAAACCATGAGGATGTACTCTCACACGTAAAATGCTAAAATTAAATTTTCACTCAAAAATAAAAAATATAAATACTTTATGGGTTTCCAATTGGTAAAAACAAAGTTGCTCTCACAATACTCTGTTAGAAAAAACATAAAATGTCCTTTTCTACTCTGTTGTAAAGTATATAAACCATGAGGATGTACTCTCACACGTAAAATGCTAAAATTAAATTTTCACTCAAAAATAAAAAATATAAATACTTTATGGGTTTCCAATTCGTAAAAACAAAGTAACGCTCACAATACTCTGTCAGAAAAAACATAAAATGTCCTCTTCTACTGTGTTGTAAAGTATATAAACCATGAGGATGTACTCTCACACGTAAAATGCTAAAATTAAATTTTCACTCAAAAATAAAAAATATAAATACTTTATGGGTTTCCAATTGGTAAAAACAAAGTAACTCTCACAATACTCTGTTAGAAAAAAACATAAAATGTCCTCTTCTACTGTGTTGTAAAGTATATAAACCATCAGGATGTACTCTCACACGTAAAATGCTAAAATTAAATTTTCACTCCAAAATAAAAAATATAAATACTTAAAAAAAAAAAAGTAGTTGAGTTGTATTATTCTAAGATCAGTAAGAATTCTGGAAAAACAGTACCCATGAGTCACACTTTGTGGGAAAGAAATATTTGATGCTAACATACTGGGAACTGAAAAAATGTATCAAAACAAAGTTTTAACTGATGGAGAAACCACAAGAGGAAAGTGTGAAGTGAATTCATCTGTATATCAGCACACAAACTAAAGAATATGAGGAATCACGGCTTTAAAATGTTAATTTAATACTACACATTCGAACACTGTAAACTTGGTAAGAAAGAAAAAAAGTGATGTAGAAATGGATGAGAAAAATTATGTGTGCTAATTATCTCACATTAAGTAAGGACCTAACGAATGACTTTAAATGTGTTATTTTAAAATAAATAGAGCCTCTAGAAGTAATGCAAAGAAATGAACTCTGCTTTTTTAAATAGAAGTTTTTATTTAATATTTGTTTTTATTATCAGTGAAGCAATGTAAATAACTGCTTTAAGTTGATTTTGCTAACAATCAAAATAAAAGTTGTAAAAACAGAAGATACTTTAATATGTAAAGTATTTATTTTCAGAATAGAAGGTATCTTAGGAATACTGTAGTTTGAATGTATCTCTAAAATTCATATTGGAATTTAAATGCCATTATAAAAAAATATTAAAAAGGGCCCTTAAGAGGTTAAGCTATAAGGATAATCGGGGGCAGGAGGGGAAATAGATGCCATCCTAAAAGGGTGAATTTGCCTATTTCTGTTCTTTGTAAATTTTCAAGTTTCTGTTCTGACAGCATGAAACAGTCTAAGGAAGAAAACTGGTATCAAGAAGTAGAGTTGGAGCAGTTGGAAGAGCAGGCTGGAAATAGCCCAAGTTGCCATAAACAGAGCAATAAGGGAGACTCTGATGAAAGCTCAAAATAATTATAGGAATAGTTTAAAACCTTTTAGGAATTATGATTACTTTAGTGACTCTGATCAGAATGTTTTTAGAAATATAAATGGTAAAAGTAATTCCAATGAGGTCTCTGACAAAAATGAGAAATAAGATATCAGAAACTGAATAAAGGCCATCTTCATTATAATGTGGCAAAGAAGTTAGCTGAATTGTGTCCAGGCACTTTACATATAGCAAAATTTAAGAGCAATTAACTAGAACATTTGGTGGAAGAACTATCTTAACAGCAAATCATTCAGGGTGTTACATGTCTTCTTTTAACTATATACAGCAAAATATGAGAAGTAAGTAATTTTAAGATGGAATTTATAATTAAAAAGAAAGATAATGTATATATTTGAAGGATTCTCAACCTGCCTATATGGCAGAGAATGAATGACCATGTTTGGGAGAGCAAAATGAAGGTGTGGTAAGTGACCATCTAATGAGGAAATTAATATGTATAAAATGAAGCCACAGGCCATCTATCAGGAAAGTAGGACAATGACCCATAAAGGCACTTCAGAGATTATTGGAGCAGCCTTTCTCATCACAGACTCATAGGGCCAAGATATGGAGAAAGAAAATGTGTCAAAAGGGAGGCCTAGGGCACAATTTGGACCATGGGGCTCACTGCCTAGGGCTTCCCCAAGTCTCTGACCCCTGCATTCTGGCACAGCATTTCTCAGCTGCCCCAAGTGTGGCTCAAGAAAGCCCAGGTATGCTCAGAGCTGAGCTTTGAAAGGAACAAGTGGTATTTCTTGGCAATATCCATGTTTTCTTAAATCTGTAGGAGTGCAGAATGCAAGAGACGTAGGAGCATGGCTTCCTTCACCTAGATTTCGAAAGATTTTACAGATAGCCTGGGGCTCAGGAAGACTTTTTCCACAGGGCTTGACTACAAAGATTCTCCACTAAGGCAATGCCCAGCAGAACTGTGGGAAGAGAGGGACTGAAGACAGTTCACAGTACACCTACTGGAGCTGTGAGATGGGCTGAGTTCTGAGTCATCAGAACTATAGAGTCACCGGTATCCAGTGCCAGCTTGAGAGAACTGCAGGTATGAGACTTCAACCCATGCTGCATAGATTAAAACCCACAAAGCCATAGAGAAAATGTGATGTCGTCTATAACCTTTCTGATAATAAAGATTGATTCAGCTTAGTAATGTGTTACTCTGGGAACCAAAAGAAAGCCAGTTCCAGGATGGTTTGATTTGCGTTTCTCTAGTAATTTGTGTTGTTTAAGCATTTTTTTCATATGTTTGTTGGCCCCTTGTATGTCTTCTTTTGAGAAGTGTCTGTTCATGCATTTTGCCCATTTTTACTTTGATTGTTTCTTTTTTGCTTACAGATTTATTTATGTTCTTGTAGATTCTGGACATTTATGTATTTGTAAGATGCATAGTTTGCAAAATATGTATAGTTTCCAATTCTTTAGGTTTTCTGTTTACTTTGTTGGTTATTTCTTTTGCTGTTTAGAAGCTTTTTAGTTTAATCAGGTTCCACTTGTCAATTTCTGGTTTTGTTACAATTACTTTTGTGGACTTAGCCATAAATTTTTGTGAGATGCTACATCAAGAAGAATATTTTCTGGGTTTTCTTCTAGGATATTTATAGTTTGAGGTCTTACATTTAAATTTTAAATTCATCTTGAATTACTTTTTCATACAATGAGTAGCTGGAGTCCAGTTTTGTTCTTATGCATATGGCTAGTCGGTAATCTCAGTACAGCTTATTAAATAAGGATTGCTTTCCCAATTTCTTATTTTTGTTGATTTTTTTCAAAAATCAGTTGATTGTACATATACAGGTTTATTTCTGGGATCTCTATTCTGTTCTATTTGCCTATGTTTCTGCTTCTATAGCAGTACTATGCTGTTTTGATTACTGAAGCCTTGTAATATAGTTTGAAGCTGGGCAATGTGATGCCCCCACCTTTGGTCTCTTTGCTTAGGAATTGCTTTGCCTATTCAGGCTTTTTTTTTTTTTTTTTTTTTTTTAGATTCAAAGAAATTTTTAAATAGTTGTTTTTAATTTAGTGAAAAATGAAATTGTGATTTTGGTAAGAATAGCAGTGGATCTGTAAATTGCTTTGGTTTTGTGCCCATTTTAATGACATTGATTCTCTAGTCTGTGATTATTGATGTTTTAAATTTATTTGGGTCATCTCTGATTTCCTTCAGTGATATTTTGTAGTTATCCTTGTTAAGATCTTCACCTCCTTGGTTACATGGATTTCTAGGTATTTCATTTACTTTGTAACTATTGAAAATGGAATTGTGTTCATGATTTGGTTTTCAGCTAGAACATTATTTGTACATTAGTTTTGTGTCCTGAAACTCAACTGAAATCATTTATCACTTTCGGGAGTGATAAATGGCAGATTATGTAGAGTTTTCTGGGTATAGAATCATATCATTAAGGAGGAGTAATTTGACTTCTTCTTTTCCTATGTGGATGCTTTTTTATTTGTTTCTTCTGCGTGATTGCCCTGTCTTGGACTTCCAGTACTATATTGAGTAAGAGTGGTGAGAATGGACATTCTTATATTGTTCCAGTTCTCAAAGGGAATGGCTCCAGCTTTTGTACATTCAGTGTGATGTTAGCTGTGGGATTGTCATGAATAAATCGTTTTATTTTTAGGTATGTTCCTTCAGTGCCTACTTTGTTGAGAATTTTTATTATAAAGGGATGTTGAATTTTATTGAAAGCTTTTCCTGTATTCATGGTGATGATTGGATGGTTTTTGTTTTTGATTCTATTCATGTGGTGAAACACATTTATTAATTTGCATATGTTGAGACAACCTTACACCCCAAAAATAAAGCCTACCTGATCATGGGGAATGAATTTTTTGATGTGCTGCTGAATTTGGTTTGCTAGCATTTTGTTGAGAATTTTTGTACCTGTATTTATGAGGGATATTGGCCTGATGTTTGTGTATGTGTTTATGTCTCTGCCAGATTGTGGTATTGGGATGATGCTGGCTTTTTAAAATGAGTTAAGAAGAAGGCCCTCCTCCTTGATTTTTTGGAAAAGTTTCAGGATAATTGATACTAATTTTTCTGAACATATGGCAGAATTCAGCTGTGAATCCATCTAGGCCCTGGTTCTTTGTTGGTAGAGTTTTTATTATGAATTCAATTTTGGAACTCATTATTGGTCTGTTCAAGTCTTTACATTCTTTCTCATTCAAACTTGTTAGGTTACAAGTTTCTAGAAATTTACCTGTTTCCTACAGATTTTCTAATTTGTGTGCATAAAGTTGTTCATAATAGTCTGTGAGGGTCTTTTGTATTTTTATGGGATTGGTTGTAATGTCATCTTTGTCATTTCTGACTGTGCTTATTAGGGTACTCCATTTTGTTTGTTAATCTAGCTAATGGTCTATCAGTCTTATTTACTCTATTAAATGATCATTCTTGTTTTCATTGATCTTTTTTATAGATTTTTAGGTCTTAATTTTATTCAGTTCTCTGATGTTAGTTATTTCCTTTCTTCTATTAGCTTTGGGGTTGCATTTCCTTTTTTATGGTTCCTCTAGTTATGTTCTTAGGTCTTTGAGATATTTCTAACCTCTTGATAAAGGCATTTATTAGAACTATAAATTTTCCTTTTAATACTGTCTTAACACCAAATATATCAGTAAGTTGTTTCTCTACCTCTACTAATTCCAGTTTTTAAATTTTTTGTTTTAATTTTATTGTTTATGTAAGAGTTATTCAAAAGCAAGTCATTTAATTTCCATTTCTTTTTTTTTTTCCTTTTATTGCACTGTGGTCTGTGAATGTACTTGGTACAATTTTAATTATTTTTTAATATATTGATACTTGGTTTATGGTTGAGCCCATGGTTGATCTTAGAATAATTCTGTGCATGGATAAGAAGGATATATATTCTGTAGTTTTTGGGAGAAATACTCTCTAGATGTTTATTGGGTCCAATTGGTCAAGGGTTGACTTTAAGTCCACAATTTCTTCGTTGGTTTTCTGCCTTTATGATCAGTCTAATGCTGTAAGGTGTTAAAGTCACCCACTATTATTATGTGGCTGCCTATGTCTTTTCATATGTCATGAAGCACTTGTATTAGGAATCTGGATGCTCCTATGCTGGATATCTTTATATTTAGAATAGTTAAGTCTTCTTGTTGAATTGAACCCTTTATCATTATGTACTTCCCTTGTTTGTTCTTCCTGACTGTTATTGATTTAAAATCTGTTTTATCTGTTTTCTATTCTCACAATCTTCTATTGTGAGAATAGAAGCTCTTACTCTGTTTTGTTTTCCATTTTCTTGGTAGATTTTTTTTCCATCCCTTTACTTCGAACCAGTAGAGATTCTTACAAGTGAGATGCATCTCTTGAAGACAGCAGACTTTCAGGTCTTGCCTTTTTATCCAGCTTACCACTCTTTGTCTTTTAAATGGGGTGTTTAGATAATTTACATTCAGGTTTAGTATTGATATATGAGATTTATATGTCATCATGTTGTTGACTCCCTGTTTGGTAGACTTGATTGTGTAGTTGCTTTACAATGTCTGTGGGCTATATGCTTAAGTGTATTTTTTGACTTAGCACATGTTGGTGCTTTGTTTTTATGTTTAGCACTTTCATAGGGACCACTTTTAAGAGTGATCTTATGGAAATCAGGAGTTATTATCTGAGGAGGAGTTTATTTCTTTTTCACTTACGATGCTTAGTTTGGATATAATATACTTAGTTGGAAATTCTTTTCTTTAGCGTGCTGAAAATAGGCCTCCAATCTCTTCTGGTTTGTAGGGTTTCTGCTGAGAGTCTGCTGTCAGCCTGATGGGGTTTTCTTTGTAGGTTACCTGAATTTTTCTCTACCTGCCTTTAAAGTTTTTGTTTTGTTTTGTTTGCATTGACTTTGGTTAAACTGTTGGCTCTGTGCCTTAGGAATGGTCATCTTGTCTAGTGTATTGAGGGAGTTTTCTATATTTTCTGAATTTTTCCTCCTATAGTAAGTTTGGGGAAATTTTCATGGACTATATCCTCAAATACATTTTTCAAGTAACTTATTTACTCTCTTTCTCCTTTGGGAATTAAGTCATAGATTTGGTGTCTTTACATAATCCTTTGTTTCTCAAAAGTTTTGTTCATTTTTTAAAATGCTTTTTTCTTTATTTTTGTCTGACTGAGTTGATTCAAAAGGCTTGTCTTCAATCTCTGACATCCTTTCTTCAGCTTGATCTATTCTGCTATTCATGCTTCCAAATGTATTGTAAAATTATTGAAGTAAATTTCACAGTTCCAGAAGTTCAGTTTGGTTCTTTCTTAAAATGGCTATTATATTTTTCAGATCCTGAATTGTTATCTGGATTTCTTTGATTGGGTTTCAACTTTCTCCTTGATCCCACTGACCTTCTTACAATCTAGGTTGGTAGTTACCCACCCTGTTGTTTCAGGAGTGTCCCAGGAAGACAGAAGGATGGAATACTGGCATAGTTTAGACAGAAGCAGGACCACTAAGACAGAATCTCTCACAGGTGTTGCCTGTCTGGCTATGAGCAGTGGGGGAGGGTGGAACCACCTGCCCTACAATCTGGATATTTACTGTGGGAATGGGAGGCTGCACTCATTGCCAGAGTTCAAATGTAAGTGGGACTGCCAGGTTGGATGCTGGTGTTGAATTTTTTTGGTGACAGGTCTGCTGGAGCAATCTTACTGCTCCCAGGCACTGCAACTGCAGCCTCTGTTGGAACTATGGCACTGATGCTAGTCTGTCCCAAGGACAAGGGCTTGTAGAGGTCACCATGGACCTAAGACTTGCTTCCATAAAAACTGTGAGTGACTGTCTCAATTAAGAGGCATGCGGGTGGGGGTCAGGAGGATCCTCCTGTTCTCAGGCTTGCACAGGTCCCTGTGCCGAATGTAAATCCACGGGAGGGTCTCTGACCCATTCATTCTTTACCTGTGTTAAGAAGCTTCTCCTGGCTTCATGCTAATTCCAGATGGGCTGCTGCCCAGATTTGCTCCTCTGTGCTCTCTGTGTCTACTTGCTGACCTGATGGATCACAATGTGGTTCCTTAGAAAACTGGCTTGCAGGATCAGTGTTCCTAGCCATTTTTATCCCCTCTGCAAGAGCAGTGTACAAGAGCTACTTCTAGTCTACCATCTTGACACGACCCAAAAATTGTTTCTTTTAAATTAAGGGTTAGGGAGAAGATAAGTTCTTCTTACTATTCAATTATTTAATATTGCTAGCAAAGTGCCCTTAAATGTTTCTGATATTACAGATATTAAACTGTTCAATTTATTCTTTGAAATTTATTTTTGCAAATTCATTATAATACTATGTAAATATTTTATGAATTCACTGTAAAACTTTATTGTTCTTTTCATCATTTTTTTTCCTTGTAAATTCATTATCACTACAAAGTAAACACTTTTAATAATTTTCTTCCTTTGGGCTAAAGTTTACATGGAAAAATTTATCACTAACAATTTTAGAAAGTACAATTAGGTAGTATTTAATATATTTACAGTGCTGTGTGACTATCACCACTCTGCAGTTTTAGGACATTTTCATGATTTCCAAAGGAAACCTTTTACCCTTTAAGCATCATTTCCCATTTTTCTCTCCCTTCAGCTCTTGAATATTGCTGATCTGATTTCTAACTTTATAGATTTACCTCCTATGGATATTTCATATAAATAGAAGAATGCAATATGTGATCTTTTGTGTCAGGCTATCTTTACTTAGCATAATGTTTTCATTGATGATACATGCTGTAGCAAGTACCAGCCCTTCATTTCTTTTCATGACTGAATAACATTCTATTATATACATATACAGTTTTGTTTATCTATTCACTATTTGATAAACACTTTTGTTTGTGCATTTTGCCATTTTAGCTATTGGAAATAGTGCTTCTATGATTACGTTGTTTGTGTTTGAACACTTCTTTTCCTTTTTGTGGGGTATGTACTAGAGATAAAACTGTTTGGCCACATGTAATTCTATGTTTAACCTTTTGTGGAGCTGCCAAGCTGTTTTTCACAGTGACTGTAACACTTTGCATTCCCACTAGCTATGTGTGAGGGTTTAAATTTCTCTACTTTTAAAAATTATACACATCCTACTACATGAGAAGTAGTATATGATTGTGATTTTGATTCACATTTTTCTAATGACTAGTGATGTTGACCTTCTTTTTACATGCTTACTGGACATTTATTTTTCTTTGTTGATAAAATAAGTTCTCGCAAATGTTTAATTTTTAAGTATATTAGTTTGGGCAACTCTGCCTCTGTGGTTACATTAGGGTACAGCCCCACTCCTGGCTCCTTTCACAGGCTGGTACTGAGTATCTTTGGCTTTTCCAGGTACAGCATACAAGCTGTTGGTACTTATAACATTCTGGGGTCTGGAAGATGGTGGCCTTCTTCTCACAGCTTCACTAGGCAGTAAGTTAGTGCAGACTCTGTATGAAGGTCCAACCTCACATTTCCCTTCTGCACTGCCCTAACAGAGGTTCTCAATAAGGGCTCCACTCCTAGATTTCTTCCTGGACATTCAGGAGTTTCCATGCATCCTCTGAAATCTAGGCAGAGTTTCCCAAGCCTTAGTTCTTGACTTCTACAGACCTGCAGGCCCAGCACCACATGTAAGCTACCAAGTTGTAGCACTTACATCATCTGAAGCCATGGCCCAAACTATATCCTAGCTCTTTTTAGTGCTGGCTGGAGCTTGAGTACAGCAGGGCCATGCGCCCAGCCGGGAAACCATTTGTTCCTCCTAGGCCTCTAGGTCTGTAATTGCAGGTGCTGCTAAGAATGTCCCCAAGATGCCCTGCAGACATTTTCCCCATTGTCTTGGTTATTCATATTTGGATTCTTAATAATTATGCAAATTTCTGCAGCTGGCTTGAATTTTTCCTCAGAAAATGCGTTTTTCTTTTCTATTGCATTGTCAGGCTGCAAACTCCAAACTTTTAAGCTCTGCTTACCTTTTAAACATAAGCTCTAATATCAGATAATATCTCTCAAGCTCAGAGTTGCACAAAGCTCTAGGGCAGGGGCAAAATGTCACCAGTCTCTTTGTTAATGCAGAGCAAGAGTGACCTTTACTCCAGTTCCCAATAGACTCCTCATCTCCACCTGAGACCACTTCAGCCTATACTTCGTTATACATATTACTATCATCATTTTGGCAAAAATGATTTACAAATTATCTAGGAAGTCCCAGATAGTCTCGCATTTTCCTGCCTTCTTTAGAGCCCTCTAAACTGTTTCAGCCTCTTCTGTTATCCAGTTTCAAAGTTGCTTCCACATTTTCAAGTATCTTTACAGCAGTATCTCACTCACTGCTGTGCCTACTTACTGTATTAATCCATTTCCACACTGCTACAAAGAACTGCCCAAGACTGGATTATTTATAAAGAAAAGAGGTTTAATTGATTCATAGTTCTGCATGGCTGGGGAGACCTCAAGAAATTTATAATCATAGCAGAAGGTGAAGAAGGTACAGCTTACATGGCAGCAGGTGACAAGTGAAGTAGGAGCACAGGAAAAACTGCCACTTTTGAAACCATCAGATCTCAAGATTTATTGATTATCATGAGAACAACAGGGAAAATAAGACCCCATGATCCAACCACCTCCTACAAGTTTGCTCCATTGACACATGGGGATTACAGTTCAAGATGAGATTTGGGTGGGGACATAGATCCAAACTATATCAGTCTGATTGTGCTTCCATAAGAAAATATCACAGGCTTGGTTGCTTAGAAAACAGAAATTTATTTTTTTCACAGTTTGTGAGACTGAAAGTCCCAGAATAAGTCTCTCTTTCTAGATTTCAGATAGACTTCTCACTGTGTCCTCATATGACCGTTCCTTGATGCATGTATGAGAAAAAAGAGAGAGGGAGAGAAGGTATCTCTTCGGTATCTGTTTTCTCCTTTTAAAGGACACTAGTGAAATTGGATCAAAGCTAACTCTTATAACTTTATTTAACCTTAATATTTCCTTAAGACTCCATCTCCAAATAAGGACATGTTAGAGTTTGGGATCAGCATATGAATTTTGGGGGAACACAAGTCAGTCTGTAAAAGGTAGTTCATGTATGACTATGAGGTGCACATTTCATGTAGGGTAGTTCATACTTTAATAAAACATTGTTCATAATTTTCTGTGATGATTATTTTTACTCCTGGCCAGTAACAGTGGCTCACACCTGTAATCCTAGGATTTTGGGAGGCCGAGATGGGTGGATCACTAGAGACCAGGAGTTCAAGACAAGCCTGGCCAGCATGGCAAAACCCTGTCTCTACTAAAAATACAAAAAAAACGTAGCTGGGCATGATGGTGCACACCTGTAATTCCAGCTACCCGGAGGCTGAGGCATGAGAATTGCTTGAGGCTGGAAGGTGGAGTTTGCAGTGAGTTGAGATTGTGCCACTGCACTCCAGACAGGGTGACAGAGTAAGACTGTGTATAATAATAATAATAATAATAATAATAATAATAATTCTTTTAAATTCTATAAGATTGATTGTATTACCACATTTCATTTTAGATTTTAGTAATTTTAGTCTTCTCTCTTTTTTTCTTAATCAGTCTAACTAAAGATTGTCAATTTTGTTGATTTTTCTCAAGGGAAAACTTTGTTTTGTTGATTATTTTGTTATGTATCTCTGCTGTAATCTTTATTATTTCCTTCATTTGCCTAACTGGATTTAATTTCCTCTTTGTTTTCTATTATTTTAAGTATAAAATTAGTTCATTGATTTTAGATTTTTTTAATGTAGTCAGTGCAGCTATATATTTTCCTCCAATCCTCACTTTTGCTGCATTTTATAACTAAAAGTATATTGTGTTTTTGTGTTAATTTATCTCAAAGCATTTACTCTTTTAATTTATTCTTTGAGCCCTTAGTTGCTTCTTAATATATTCTCTTTTTTTTATGCAGTGGTACATTTTTCAATTTTTTTTGTTTTTGATTTCTAGTTGCATTACATGTGGTTAGAGATGATCCTTTGATTTGACTCATGATTACATAAAAATTGTTTTAATCAGTTTTGAAATTGTGGAGAATGGCATTGTGATCTAAAATACGGTCTGTCATGGAGGACAATTTTGAGTACATTTGAAAATAATGTCTATTCCCTTGTTGCATAGAAGAGTGTTATTTATGTGTCTCTTTATGGTTCCTTTTAATAATTTATTTGTATTTTTTAGAGATAAAGCCTTGCTCCATCACCCATACTGGAGTGCAGTGGCACAATCATAGCTCACTGCAGCCTTGGGCTCCTGAGCTCAAGCTATTCTGCCACCTCAGCCTAAGGTTCTGGGATTACAGGCTACATCACCACGACCAGCTCCTGCTTTTACTTATCTCTCTGTTAACTGTATTGATTATTTTTATTTGGTAAGATATTTTTTTCCTGTTTTATTTTTCACTTGCTTTTGCATGTGTGTATGTGTATATTTAGTCCACGGCTTCCTTCAGTTATTTAGTTACTGGGGGAAGGTGTTCGGGTTACCAGTGGTGAATCCATATGGATCTGTAGCAGCCTCAATTCTTGCCTCTTGAGAAGAAAGAATTTGACTGAAAAGCATAAAACAGAAAAAGAAACCAAGGTAAATTTTAGAGCATGAGTGGGAGTTTATTAAAGAGCTATAGAACAGGAAAGAAAGGAAGATACACTGGGAATAGACCCAATCAGGCAACTTGAAGAACAACGGTGATGTTTCACCTTGATTTTAGGATTTTATAGACTGGCCCACCTCTAGCATCTTGTACCCCTTTCCCATGATTCTTCCCTTATGGTGGGCTGCCCACATGCACATTGCCCTTCTTACCCTTGGGAAGTGAGCACAAACAGTGTGTTTAGGAAGTTGTACTCATGTCCATCTCAGGCTTTCTTCCCTTTTCCGGTAGAGTGCCCCCCAAAAGGTTATACTTCACCATTCTCTCTCTTAATGCACATGCCCAGGAAGCCCTTTCTGTTTCTCCCTGGAGCCTGCATTCAATTAACATTTTAACATTAACAATTGTGAATCAGCAGGAGATTGTCTCTCCCTGATACAGGCTGTGAAATTATCATTTTGAGAGAAGCAATGTGACAATTGTTGAACCATCACTGGATCACTTGACATTCCTGGCAGGTTGGTTAAGACCTGCCCTGATCATGCCTGTCTAACTATCTGTAACACTTTTGGCATAAATTAAACATTTGATTTAAAATCTTTGCCTGGGAAGTCTAATATCTGGGATTCCTCCGGCACAGTTTATATTACTTCCTTTCTGAGTGGACAACACATTCTTGATCACTCGCATATATATTGATTTTCTAAAGGCTGGATATTTTTAATATTTTCATGCGACAACTTTGAAAATTATATTCTTCACCTTCTGCATGGATTGTTGTTGCTGTTTGTTTGCCAAGTGATTTTCTGAATTAATGTCTTATAGTCTGTATTTGTTGTCATTTGAGGTCACTTAAATCTCTGTAATATTTGGCCATGCCTGATGACAACTCTGCCTTAGCCTTCAAATCCTGCTTTTTTAGATCCCAAAGTTCAACTGAAGCATGAAAGCTCCAGTTTTTCTCAGGTTTTTTTCTGGCATGTCTTCAGCCCTTGGCCTGTACTTGATCTCCTGGATTCCCAGAATGGGCAAGAATTTTTAAAAGCCTTTATTCTCTCAAGTATTTCCCTCTCAAATACTCTTTCTTCCCAGGTTTGATTGTCTATTTTTTTCCTTAATAATTATTTCTTGTCTCAGACAACAGTAACTCATTCATTTTCACTTAAATTTTTGACAAAGATCACCTGAGAGGCTACCTTAGCTCTGGGTAAGATCAAAAGGAAATAAAACAAAGGCAACCCTTTGTACGATTCTTCACAAGGAAGATCTATATTGTTCCAGTCAGCACCTGCAACCTGCACCAGAAATGTGGGCTACTGTCTTCAAGGCTACCATTGACCTGGGGGGTTTGGAGGGTGGTAACAAGATGACTTAAAATACCACAGAGCTATTTTACAAAATTCAGCAGCTTTATTCTACATTAAGTAAGTATACCACTGGTGGTTGTAAACTTTTGATTATAGAATCATGAAAGAGTTTATTCTATTATTGTCAGTTTATTTGTTGCTTCCTTGGAGGAAAAGGATTTCAGAGTTCCACCCACATGATTTTCAATAGTGTCAACTACACTTAATATTTTTATTGATAATTTAAAGGACAAAAATAAGCTTGGGAAGGAGACAGAAACACTTGGGTATAGAGATAAGCCAAAATGACAGAATTTTAATGATAGAGGTAAAATGTCTGTGGAATCGAGATGGCAGTGTCAAAGCAAGAGAATATAATCATCTTTTTTTATCCATAGCCATATGACCTTTAAAATTTTAGATATAATTTTAAAATGTGTGATTTTATTATCACCAGAACTACTGAAGCCATATTTTCCATTTTCTTAATTTAATGAAAGTCTGCACAATCCAGACACCTTTTCCTAATGTTTTTATGATATATGTGACGTATATAATTAAGGCCTTTGCTGATGCAAAAGGTTCTTTTCTATTTGCCCAAAAAAATGGATGACAGTGTGTTAGAATATAGGCTACTCTTACTGCCAACATTTCTCCTTAATGCTCTACAAACGTAGTCCATAATCTTCTGTAATTATTTTGCACAGAAGAAAAATATGTGGAAAGAAAAACGACATATTCTGGTTTAAAGTACAAGTGCTTTTTCATCAGTTTCAACCATTTATTTAATTTATATTTATTGATCAGTTGCTGCATGTCTGGGACTGAACTACTAATAGAAAATTTGCAACCCTCGGGGAACTTAGTCTGATGGAAAATAGCTATAAATCAAATAATGATATCTATAGGCATATAAGTTGATAGAATAGGTGGTGGCAAAGGTTGAATTGTGTGTGGCTCATGAACTAAAAATATTTTCTGTGTTTTTAAATGGTTGGAAAATTTTTTAAGTTTTTTAAGTAGTTGGAAATTTTTAAAGTTGTATAAATGTTAGTTTTTGACATGAAAATCATGTGGCATTCAACTAGTTTCCTGAATTAAAATTTACCTAAATCTAGCTATTTTCATTTTTAACTTCTGTTGATCAGAAATGTTACTATGATTGCTTTCATGCTACAACAGCAGAATCACATACTTGCACAAGAGATCTAAGTTTCACAAAGCCCAAATTATTTACTCCAGCCCTTTATAGAAAAAAGTTTCCAGATACCTGGTCTAGAACAGTGGAGCATTCTTTCTGGGAATCTTATTACACAAAAAAAGTAAAAATCTACTGTTTGAAAAACTAATAGATCTAGTACAATGAAATTTACTTATTAAAGCACTTTCATTGGCATTTTAAAAGATGAATTATGTTATTTTTTAGTTTTCCTGATATTGGTACGTGTCTATAGATATATATGTTATTTGCCATTTTATATATATATATTTATATATATTTATCTATATTATATATATATATTTATATATATTAAATTTATATATTATAATATAATATGTTTATATAAATATGTATTTATATATTTATAAAAATAAAAATAAATATATTTATATTTATTTATATTTATATTTATTTTTATTTTTATAAATATATAAATACATATTTATATAAACATATTTATATTTATTTTTATAAATATGTATTTATATGTATACATACACATCACATGTATCTTTTTTTCTTTTATAATTTTTATTGCATTTTAAGTTTGAGGGTACATGTGCAGAACGTGCAAGATAGTTGCTTAGGTGCACACATGGTAGTGTGTTTTGCTGCCTTCCTCCCCTTCACCCACATTTGGCTTTTCTCCCCAGTTCCCCCCCGCTGTCCCTCCCCTATTCCCCCCAATATACCCCAGTGTGTAGCACCCCCCTCCCTGTGTCCATGTGTTCTCATTTTTCTCACCCGCCTATGAGTGAGAATATGTGGTATTTCCTTTTCTGTTCTTGCACATCACATGTATCTTTTAATTTTGTTAAATATATAGATATACATAAATAATACATGGAAATCTGTGGGTGAATATTTTATATCCTTACAAATCCTCAAATATATTCTATCCAGACTTTTCAGCTGTCAAATTCCTTCATAACTGTGTCCCAACTTGCTATTCTGACCTTATATTTCACTAGTACTTACTTGTGTCCTTCCTTTAGCCAGACTGTTCCTTTAGCCAGACTGGTTTGCTACAGTTTTAGTGAACACTTACTTACCCCCACACAGATGCATATGACATCATCATATATTGAAAGTATGACCTCATGTGTTTTATTCATTCCTTTATTCATTAAACAAGTGATTATGAACACCTATGGAGAGGCAGGCATGACTCAGCACTGAGTATAAAATGGTAATTAAACCTGATATATTTTCTGACCCATGAATCCTAGCCTCTGGAGATGGTATCTAATGTTTAAATAAATCAAATGTGTTTTTAAAGTATGGAATAGAGTTTAGGGCCACAAAGAGTAAACATAGGTTCTCATAATAATTTAGTTAAGATCTTTTATATTTCATCTATTGTTGAAAGTGAAACATTTTATTTAATAATGAATATCAATAAATGCTTATTATACAGCATAGCTAAAAGTATTACATTTTATTTATTTATTTAGTTATTTGCAATGGAGTTTCACTCTGTTGCCCAGACTGGAATGCAGTGGCATTATTGTAGCTCAGTGTAACCTCAAACACATGAGCTCAAGCAATCCTTTGTCTCAGCCTGCTAAGATACAACTACAGGCATTCACCACTATGCTTGGTTATTTTTTAAATTTGCTTTTTTTAAGAGACAGATTCTTGCTATGTTGCCCAGGATGGTCTCAACTCCTAGCACCAAGCAATTCTTCCACTATGGCTTTACAGAGTGCTGGAATTATAGGCATGAGCCACCGAACTGGGCTGGGTATTGAAATTTCATGTATGTCCTTTACATTCATTATGAGAACAAAGACAAAAAACTCATTTTAAGATCTAAAATTATTTTGTTTAACTTATTACATGAACTTAATTCCAGGAAAGTTGTTCACATTAGCTCATTTCTGCTAAAAATGAAAGAAAAAAATGGAAAATTATGTGGGTTTTAAAAATGTGTTCTAAAACTTAAGACATTCCTGAAATCGCAGATAGTGAACAAAAACCATTAGATATCACTTCAAGACATCTATTTTTGCCTTAAAATTATGACTGTTTCTTTCCTTTTAAGGGAGTGTTATTACATGCTACCTTGGTTAAGTCGATGGTTATTCTGATCATATGCAATGCACAAATCATTGAATAATATACCAAGGACTCCTTTTTTAGGCTATTACATTTTGAACTTTCAGCAGGTAGCTTTTTTATGTCTTCATATTTAGGTTAAATCTAACCCAATGTCATTTATACAAATGGGTAAAAATTTTCTCATATGTTAATGGAAACACGTCATTATGCAATAATATAAAGTAATCTATTTCATTTTTGTTAGCATAGAAATAAGCCTTAATGTTAATATTGTTCATGTAAACAAAATTTAGAATTAGAATTTTATTTCAGATATTTGGTTTTTAAGAAGATGTATGCCAAATGTGTGTGTTTTTTTCTTTTTTCCAATGATTTGTAATGTACATTTTATGACTGGAAACTTTTTTTGTACAACACTCAAACTTTATTGTACAAACTTTATTAATGTACAACACTCCAATAAACATTTTGATTTTTTCAAATGCTCTGCTAGCACTTTCCTGAGTTTTAGCAAAGCCAGTCCATCTTGAAATACAGCACTTTCTGAGATTTATAAATAGATGTAACCGTCATCAAAATACGTTTCTATTTGCTATAGTAGGTCAAAAGTGATTTATGACTAAAATTAAATCACAACCAAAATTCTAGGTAGATATTAAAACTGAATCTAGATGTTGGTGTCTGGTTTCATAATTGGCCAAATGACACTGAATGTGATTTCTGATCTAGAAAGTGATGATAAATAGAAATTTAAAAGAAAATTCCTCATTGTTCTTCTGTGTCGCCCTACAAAAGAACATAGTTACAAACACTCAGTACATTTGCAATAATGTGCATGAAAATTTATGAATTTGAGTGGCATATCTTTGTTAACCTGACAAAATTATAATAAAGCTTGTGAGTATAAGACAAAGTGAGTCTTAAGCTGTGATTCACAGAAAAAAATTTCTTTTTCTTTTTTTTTTTGAGACAGAGTCTCACTCTGTCACCAGGTGCCAAGCTAGAGTGCAGTGGCACAATCTCGACTCACTGCAACTGCTACCTCCCAGGTTCAAGTAATTCTCCTGCCTCAGCCTCCCGAGTAGCTGGGACTACAGGTGCATGCCACTGTGCCCAGCTAAATTTTGTATTTTTAGTAGAGACAGGGTTTCACCATGTTGGCCAGGATGGTCTTGATCTCTTGACCTCGTGATCCACCTGCCTCGGCCTCCCAAAGTGCTGGGATTACAGGCTTGAGCCACTGCACCTGGCCGAAAAATTTTATTTTTCTTAAAGCTTATCTAGTTACAGTTGGTCTTCAGTTTACTTTAAAAAATATTTATTATATTTTGTTCTGTTTTAAAATAATTTTTTGTGTCCAGAGTGAAATTTTACATAAAGAAGAAAATGTAGAATTGTATAAATTAGATGAAAGAAAAACAAACGTTCTGGCTTCAGGTGCATGTACTACGTAGTTTTATTTAAATGGGAAATGCAATCAGTACAAATTGTTTTCTCATTTTGAGGCTAGGAAATTGCAATGTTACCTGTGACACTTGGAATATAAAATAATCCCAACTTCTAATAAACATATGACATATTCAAATATTTTCTAAATTTTCAGTGGGAGAAAACCTAAAAGATTTTCTAGTGCTGATGACACCAGGAAGATAAGCTTCAAACCTGCTTTGGAGAGAGTCAATAGCAGAATTCTGGGTGACCTGTCACTGCAAGTAATACATTTTCTATCCTAAATTATTTAAAACAATGAATGCCTCATAAGGAAAAAATAAAAATTGAAATCTTAGAGAACCCTAATCTCCCTCACAGGATGTGTGACAGGGGTGTGGCTCATTTGTTTGGCCACCACCGTGCACACTCAAACCCCTTATAGGAGGAGAAGCACACAGACAGGCAGGTGAAGGAGCTGGGGTGAGTGCCCCTGGGCTCTGGCCCCATGGCAGTGTCCAGGTGTGGGAGCCTGCAACTCCTGAAGCCCAAGTAGGCATGTGTTACAGTGTCCTGCTTTAGCCTTAACCTTCATGAGCAGCTTAAGTGTTAACCAGCTTTGGTACCCAGGTCCTTTTCCAATGTCCAGGAAGGATCAGGTCTCACACAGACTTGAAGGATGAATGTTTGAGGTTTTATTGAGTGGTGGAGGTGGCTCTCAATGGGATGGATGAGGAGCTGGAAGGGAGATGAAGTGGAAAGATGATTTTACCCTGAAGTCTGGCCATCCATCTACTCTTCAACCACCCCTAGCCAAATTTTCTTGGCATTTGTACATCGCTTTTCTTCTCTCTGCCATGCAGTTCTGCTTTTCTTCTATTCTTCTGTTCATCTCCTCTTCTGCATGTGTGCTCATCTGGTTGTGGAGTTCAGGGATTAGGGTTTATATGGGCACAGAATATGAGGGTGTGGCTGGTCAAACAACAACTTTTGGGTGCAAAACAAGAATGCCTGTTCCCATTTAGGGTCATGGTTTTCTAGGCTTAAGGATAGGGCATCTGCAGTGGAACCATCCTCTTCTTCTCTGTATTTCACTGCCCGTTTCCTGTCCATATCACAATCATATTCTACATTTGTGATTCTACTTGTGTGCAAGATTGCATTTGAATGTTACCTTGGTGTATACGATCTACACAGTAGTCCATAGAGGAAATTAACTCCTCTATGTCAGAGTCATATAGGATTGCTGTAAATGATGAACAGTGATGTGGAAATCTTCAATAAAATACTGGAAAATCAAATCCAACAGCACATCAAAAAGCTTATCCATCACAATCAAGCAGGTTTCATCCCAGGGATACAAGGCTGGTTCAACATACACAAATCTATAAACGTAATACATCACATAAATGGAACCAAAGACAAAAATAAATACACGAGTATCTCAATAGATGTAGAAAGGCCTTCAACAAAATTCAAGAGCGCTTTATCCTAAAAATTCTCAATAAACTATGTATAAATGGAATATATTTCAAAATAATAAAAGCTATTTATGACAAACCAAAGCCAATATCATACTGAATGGAAAAAAAACTGGAAGCACTTCCCTTGAAACCTGGCACAAGACAAGGGTGCCCTCTCTTACCACTCCTATTCAACATAGTATTAGAAATTCTGGCCAGAGCAATCAGGCAAGAAAAGAAATAGAGGGTATTCAACTAGGAAAAGAGGAAGTCGAATTGTCCCTATTTGCAGATTACATGATTGTATATTGAGAAGGCCTCATTGTCTCAGCCCAAAACCTCCTTAAGCTAATAAGCAACTTCAGCAAAGTCTCGGGATACAAAATCAATTGCTTGCAAAAATCACAAGCATTTCTATACAACAATAACAAACAGAGATCCAAATCATGAGCAACTCTCATTCACAATTGCTGCAAAGAGAATAAAATACCTAGGAATACAACTAGGGATGGGAAGGACCTCTTCAAGGAGAACTACAAACCACTGCTCAAGGAAACAAGAAAGAATACAAACAGATGGAAAAACATTTCATGCTCATGGTTAGGAAATATCAATATCATGAAAATGCCATACTACCCAAATTAATTTATAGATTCAATGCTATCCCATCAAGCTAACATTGACCTTCTTCAAAGAACAGGAAAAAAACACCTTAAACTTCATATGGAACCAAAAGAGAGCACTCATAGCCAAGACAATCCATAAAAAAAAAAAAAAAGAAAGAAAGAAAGAAAGAAAAAAAAAAGCTGGAGGCATTACACTACCTGACTTCAAACTATACTATAAGGCTACAGTAATCAAAACATCATGGTACTGGTACCAAAATAGACTATACTATAAGGCTACAGTAATCAAAACATCATGGTACTGGTACCAAAATAGAGATATAGAGCAATGGAAAAGAACAGAGGCCTTGGAAGTAATGCCACATGTCTACAACCATCTGATCTTTGACAAACATGACAAAAACAAGCAATGAGGAAAAGATTGACAAAAACAAGCAATGAGGAAAAGATTCCCTGTTTAACAAATGGTGTTGAGAAAACTGGCTAGCCATATGTAGAAAGCTGAAACTGGACCCCTTCCTTACACTTTATACAAAAATTAACTCCAGAGAGATTAGAGATTTAAATATAAGACCTAACACCATAAAAACCCTAAAAGAAAATCTAGGCAATATCATTCAGGACACAGGTATATGCAAGGACTTATAATGAAGATACCAAAAGCAATGGCAACAAAAGCCAAAATAGACAAATGGGATCTAATTAAACTTAAGAGCTTCTGCACAGCAAAAGAAACTATCATTAGAGTGAACTGGCAACCAACGGAATGGGAAAAATATTTTTGTAATGTACCCATCTGATAAAGGGCTAATATTTAGAATCTACGTAGAACTTAAACAAATTTCAATTAAAAAAATGAACAGCACCATCAAAAAGTGGGCAAAGCATATGAACAGACACTTTCCAAAAGAAGACACTTATACAGCCAGCAAACATGAAACAATGCTCATCATCACTGGTCATTAGAGAAATGCAAATCAAAATCACATTGAGATACCATCTCATGCCAGTTAGAATGGCAATTATTAAAAAATCTGGAAACAACAGATGCTGGAGAGGATTTGGAGAAATAGGAATGCTTTTACACTCCCATAACCCTTGGTGGGAGTGTAAATTAGTTCAACCATTGACGAAGAATGAGTGGTGATTCCTCAAGGAGCTAGAAATGGAAATTCCATTTGACCCAGCAATCCCATTACTGGGTATACATCCTTAGCATTATAAATCATTCTATTATAAAGACATATGCACATGTATGTTCATTGCGGCACTGTTTACAATAGCAAAGACTTGGAACCAATCCAAATGCACATCAATGATAGACTGGACAAAGAAAATGTGGCACATGTACACCATAGAATACTATGCAGGCATAAAAAAGGATGAGTTCATGTCCCTTGCAGGGACATGGACAAAGTTGAAAACCATCATTCTTAGCAAAGTGACACAAGAACAGAAAACCAAACACTGAATATTCTCACTCATAAGTGGGTGTTGAACAATTAGAACACATGGACACAGGAAGAGGAACATCACCGAGGCCTTCTGGTGGGTGGAGAAACTAGGGGAGGAATAGCAGAAGGTGGGGGAATTGGGGAGGGAGAACATTAGGAAAAATACCTAATGTAGATGATTGGGGGATGGTTGCAGCAAACCACCATGGCATGTGTATACCTATGCAACAATCCAGCATGATCTGCACATGTACCCCAGAACTTAGAGTATAATAATAATTTTTACAAAGTTTATTTAACAAAAAAAAGATTGCTATAAATTTGTGTTTTTGGGGGTGTGGTTATTAAAGAGAACAAGTTTTCTCTTTGGGTGCCCAGAATTGAACTCAAAATGTTTCCAGTGTAAAAGAAGTTTCAGTTCTTGAGGGATAAAAGTTAAGCAAATTAGCAAAAACTTTCATTAATTTTTATTAAGAAAATAATTTATTGGCTAAAAAGAATAGTTTATATCATTTCAAAAGTTGAAATACAAAAATGAATGATCATTGATTTTTAAGCTAATATTGTAAGTATTGGATTATAAAAAGCAATTAACAACAGTATTTAATGTATTGAATTAATGAAGCTATAGTGTATAGACAACTTGAAATGTAATAATAATAATGTTATTTATTACATATTGTTAAATAAATATAAATAGGCCTTATTTGAACTATTTATATGCAATTTGTCTACATAAACATACTACTGTTATGTTACAGAAGTATTACTTTTTGGGAGAAATTTTTATTTTGATATGTTGTATTATTTCATAGCCTGCACTAATATTCTACTTCATGTCATCATAACCCTTGGGACAGTGAAGTCTCTTACCCTTAACCAGGTGTCAATTGCAGGCTATAAGCTAAAGGGCGTGATCATGACAAAGAGCCAAGGTTTAGAGAACTTGGGGGAAAAAAAGTTACAGAAGGACTAACTCAGAGAATACAGGATATTCCTCCAGCATCCAGAAAGAGCCAAGAAAGAGGATGTGTGAATCTTGGAGCATTTGTAAAGAAATTTAACTTTATTTGCCTCTTGTAAATATAGGTTAACTTGTAAAAAAAGTTAATCAAATGCCAGACCATGTGCCAATACATCTAAAACGTATCAGTTTATTTGGGAAAATATTGAGACACACACACACACACACACACACACACACACACACACACACACACACACATTTTATATATACACACATATTTTATACATCGTAAATCAGTTTACATTGTCCCTGAACACATTTTATTGCAGCAAATGCCATTTTTCTGTTAAATAATAGTAAGCTGGAATTACACTCTAGAAATCTTTCTTGAATGTGGTTTCAAACATATACATATTCCAAATTTGTGAATTGCTTAGGTTAGTGAATGTCTCAGTGATGGAGAAATTAACTAATTTTTTTTATCTGCTTAGCATTACATTCTTAGTATGTATAAAGTCTCATTCTCTACATTCTCAAAATTTAAAATTTTACTCCTTATCAATTTTTCCAATATATTGTTTGGATAGTTTTTTAGGAGAGGTAAAGTACATAGAAATTAATATGGATTATAATCATAGTTGTTTTCAATATTTTTGTGAGGGTAAAACAAGGCAGTTAAATCGTACAATAGGGCTGGAGCTGGCATTCAGAATTAACCTATGTTGATTGTTTCCTTTTCACCCTTCCATATATATTTGTATCAGGTAAAGTACATACTGGATAAAGATCCTCCACAGAAAATACTTCAATCTATTTCATAATCAGTGTCAGAAATACAGAAGCATGTGTAACAGGCACCGGGGTTTGAAGGATGAGATAATAGGGGCAAAATTATAATGATAGACTAAGAACCCCTTTATTGCATATATATATATATATGTTTTATTTTATTTATTTTTATTTTTTTTAAAGACGGGGTTTCACCATATTGGTCAGGCTGGTCTCAAACTCCTGACCTCAGGTGAGCCGCCCACCTCAGCCTCCCAAAGTGCTGGGATTACAGGTGTGAGCCACTGTGCCCGGCTTGCATATATATATATATATATATATATATATATATATGCATATATATATATATATATATATATGCATATATATATATTTTACTTTAAGTTCTGAGATACATGTGCATAACGTGCAGATTTGTGACACAGGTATACATGTACCATGGTGGTTTGCTGCACCTATCAACCCATCATAAATGCTTATTCTTGTGATTAGCCTCAAAAGTAGAGCCTAAGGGTAAGGAAGCAGCAACACCCAGTAGCAGAACTTAATTCTTGTAAATGCAAGGGCAGAGGATATGGCTGTCCCCGAATCAACAGAATAAGGGCAGTTGCTGTAAAGGCACCTTGGTTTGCTAAAACTTAGCAATGAAAGTAGTTTAGGAAATAATTTAAACTGATTTAAGAATGCATGTAAGACTATCCCTTAGACACAAAATTAACTGAATAAAAAGTATTACTTTTCTTTGATATAAGGGAGAAACGATGTAAACAGTTTTGCTCCTGATAATACTTTGTTGTCATCTGCAATTTTGCTAATGTTTAGAGACATTTGCAACTCAGTAGTTATGTATAGCAAGTATATATGGGTTAGCTTCATTAGAACAAAATGATAATATCCTAATAATCACATAGTAGGACAGGTTTGTTTTTATAAAACCTGCCATCTTTTATGAACTTGAATTATTTTACTGAAAGAGTGAATTTTTTGAGTCTCTCTCTTATTTTCTCAGAATTAAACCTTTCTTTCCAGTCTTCCTAAAAGCCTTTATCTCATGATGAGAAAACATGGAATGAACTAAGCAATATTTAGCAATTATGATGACCATACATATATAGTAATGCCCAGCATTACAGATTTAAAGACAGATGAACAGCCATACTACTCTCAAGAGCCTCTTTTGTCTTTGTTTTAAATATTTGGTTTTATAAAGTTATGCTGAAATGAAACACTATATAATTTTCTTTCATTCATTAAGTTGCAAAAAAGTATGTGATATTAATTTTATTTTAAAACTCATTTTTAATCCTCATTCTTCTGACATGATGGAAACAGATTTTTTTTTTTTTTTTTTGAAAGAAAGAAAGAGAAAGAGAAAGAGAAAGAGAAAGGGGGAGAGAGAACAGGAGTCTTGCTCTATTGCCCAGGCTGAAATGCAGTCTAAAAATTGGTATTAAAAACCTCTTTTACGCTGATAATTGTGCTTAACAGCAGAGACAGGAAGGAATAAGGGAAGAAAATAACAAACAAACAGCTAACCAATATTTCATTTAAGTCTGTGAAATACTATGCAAATGCTGAAGAGTGACTTACTTCCACTTGTGTGGTCACTTTCAAAATAGGTGTAATGTGATACTGAGAAAAATGTATGTTCCGTGGACGTGGGGTGAAGAATTCTATAAATATTCGCTGAGTTTACTTGTTCCAGGTCAGAGTTCAAATCATAGATGTCCCTATTAATTTTCTATCTCGTTGATCAATCGAATATTAAAAATCTGGTGTCAAAGTCTCCCAATATTACTGTGTGGGAGTCCAAGTCTCTATAAGTCATTAAGAACTTGTCTTATGTATCTGGGTGCTCCTATATTGGGTGCATATATATTTATGATTATTGACTCCTGTTGTTGCATTGATCCTTTTACCATTATGTAACATCTCTTTTAGTCTTTGTTACTATTAAAGTCCATTTTGTCAGAGACGAAAGTTATAACTCCTGTTTTTTGTTTTTCTTTTTGCTCTCCATTTGATTGGTAAGTCTTCCACCAATGCTTTGTTTTGAGTCTTTGTGTATCCTTGCTTATGAGATGAATTTGGATACAGCATACCGATGGGTTTTGTCTTTTTATTCAATTTGCCTGTCTGTGTCTTTGATTGAGGCATTTAATCCATTTAAATTTAGGATTAATATTGATATTTGTGAGTGTAATATTGTTATGTAATGCTAGCTGGCTATTTTGCCCATTAGTTGATAAAGATTCTTAATTATAAAGATACTCTTTACCTTTTTGTAAGTTTTTGGGATGACTGATACTGGTTGTTCCTTTCTGTGTATAGTGCTTCTTTCAGAAGCTCTTGTAAAGCAGGCCTGGTGGTAATGAAATCTCTCAGTGCTTGCTTGTTCATGAAAAATTTTATTTTTCCTTCATTTATGAAGCTTGGTTTGGCTGGATATGAAATTCTGGGTTGAAAATTCTTTTCTTTGAGCATATTGATTATTGACCCCCACTCTGAGTATTGTCCTGCCTTACTAGGTTAGGAAAATTTCCCTGAATAATATCCTGAAGAATATTTTCCAGCTTGGATTCATTCTCTTCATGACATTCAGGTACACCTATCAAATGTAAATTAGGTCTTTTTACATAATCCCATATGTTTTGGAGACTTTGCTCATTCCTTTTTACTCTTTCTTCTCTAATCTTGTCTTCTCATTTAATTTCATTAAGTTGATCTTCAACCTCTGATATCCTTTCTTCTGCTTGATCAATTCAACTGTTAAAACCTATGCATAATTCGTGGAGTTCTTGTATTGTATTCTTCAGTTCCATTAATTCACTTATATTCCTCTCTAAATTGTCTATTCTCATTAGGATTTCATCAAACCTTTTTTCAAGGTTCTTAGTTTCTTTACATTGGGCTAGAACATGTTCTTTTAACTCACAGAAGTTTCTTATTACCCACCTTCTGAAGCCTAAGTCTGTTAATGGAACGTGCTTGTTCTCCATCAGGCCTTGTTCCCTTGTTGATGAGGAACTGTGATCCCCTGTAGAGGGAGAGGCATTCTGATTTTGGGTATTCTCAGCCTTTTTATGCTGGTTTCTTCCCATGATTGTAAATTTATCCACCTGTCATCTTTGTAATTACCGACTTTCAAATTAGGTCTCTGAGTGGATGTCCAACTTGATTCTCAGTGCCAGAATCTGAGCAACCCACTGAGCCAGCTAAAACAGAGGTGTTAAGATTGATGGTGCTTTTCTGCCCAGGAATCTCCGGTCTGGCTTCCTTCTTAAGTCCCTTTTTCAATCAGCTGAATAGGCAACTCTGCCTTCCCGGAGCTCCAAATGTTGACCAAAAGGAGACCCAGTCCCATTTACTCTGCACCAAGAACCACCACACTGAGGCACCAACAAAACCGCCATGCTAGCCACAAGAGTTGTGCTGGTGACCCATGGGGCTCCTCCTCTGGGAATCTCCTGGTCCTTGAGCAACAAAAATTCATCTGAAAGTGTGGTATCCTCTTGTTCTCTGTGCTTTCCCTGGGAGCTACAATCCTGAGGTTCTAGTAATTGGCCATCTTGGATCTCTCTTGGAAACAGAATCTTAATTTGGTGTCACTTGTTTCTTAAGCTGAATCTAGGTGTGTGGATCAGGTCATGGGGTCAGTAGGAGGGGAGTAGAAAATCTTGTTCTGTAAGTTACATAGTTACACTATAATATTTTCACCAAAATATCCATGATTATCTCCAGTTATTGGTCCGCACAAATGCTGTGCAGATGTTCAACTTTCCCATCATCTTAGCTCTTTCAGATTTGGAGACTATTCTGACCATCTCCTTTCTCAACTGGATACATTTGAATCATTTTACCTACTATGCCATGCTGAAAAAATAGAAAATCCTGTTTATGGCTTAGCCTGAGGACACACACTTTGCAGACAATTCTGTGCTGGAGTGTTGCTATCCCTTACCACCTGGCTCCACCTGGACCATTATAGAAAATGATCTTTAGATCTCAAATTCCTCCATCCTATAAGATATGTCTGCAGATGCTGCTTTTCCACCTAATGTCCTCACTTTCTCAAGTATGGAGGAGCCTATGCCAGTTTTGGAGGGTGTGGGGAAGAGAGTATTAATTTTGTTCTTCCTGTATCCTGATAAATATTTTGTCTTTGCCATTATTTCTCTATATTTCTTTAGGGGACTAGGATATTAAAAATATAAATTCAGAAATAGACTCCAATTTTCTATGCTCTATTCTCTTGAATATTTTTTTCTAAGGCCACATTACATGATGGTCTAGATGATTCAGTGAATAAAGGACAATGGGAACAAAAGGAATGCATAATTCAAAAATAGGAACTTGGGTCATCTGTAGTACATATTAATATTAGGACTAAAGAGGAATAAAAAAAGAAAGTATTTAATAATTATTGGGATAATTGAAAAATGAATGACTAAGAATCATTAAATGCAATTCAGAACCCTTGAGAAGTAAGAACCAGAAGTAGAAAGAAAGGGCAGTGATAAGCACAGGGAATAAAATAGCTACAGAGAACAAGATGTGTTAAATTAATAAATATTATTTATTTACCAAATATATTTTGTTCTTGTTTTGCTTTTTCTATTTTGTTTTGGGCATTACAGTAGTTTCTAGAAATTAAAGCATAGCAAGACACAATTTCTTCCCCAAGCAGTTCAAACACCAGTGGTAGAGCAAAACAAGCAAAATAACAAATAAAACACATCATAAAGTATGAAATGAAACCTTAGTTAAAAGGAATTCTCAGGATGTTGATGTGGTGATGATGTTGGGGTAGTGTATGTGTGTCTAATGGTTTCTGAGTGGAAAGTCCCTTGTGTTGCATCTTAAATGAAGAGAAGGTATGTAAACAATAGAGAATATGGTGTATTTACAAAACTCAAAGTTTCTACCCAGGAGTCTACACTAGTTTACACTGCATGAAAAGACAATAAGTGAAATTCAGAAAGAGAGGAAGGAGTAAAGACATTCCTGACAAAGGATAAAATATGAAAAGTGGAACGTCTGATGCTAACTATGACAGAATCACTAGCAGTAAACTAGTCTTATCACTGTGGACAACTCTATGATTGGATAAATGATAAGAAACAAGTTTTTGCGGACATCAGATAGTAGGCAACACAAAACTATGATTCACGAGAGAAGAAAAGCAGATGAAGTAAACCCCAACCCAGATATCCCAAAAGACAATAGCTTCAGGGATTTGAAAATCATCTTTCAAGGGGGCAAAATTCCTGTATTTTCAAGACGTTTTAGAACAGAACTGTATAATTTTCATGATGTGAAAAACTTTGTTCATATATTCTTTTAAAGCCTTAATTATTTTTTTTCTGATATACTAATTGCTAAAGACTTGCAGAGATATTTAGTAAACACCTAAATCACACTACCTGTGAGGCAGAGGCAGGAAAACCTGTGTTAACTGAGGTATAAGTAATACCTGTGATACAAATTTTAGTTAGACTAGTTTATAAATTACAGGTTTCTACTGACCCTGCCTCCTTAATATATATTCTTTTCAGACAAAAACACAAGGAAGTATATTTACAGCAAAACATATGAGAAAATATTTAGTATTTTAGCTTAACCTGCCCAGTGGTAGACTTGAGTAATTTTTATAGTACTAAGAAAATGGATCCGGAATATCAGGTTTTAAATCTCTAGCAGGGTTCCAAAATGTCACTTGGATCTTAAGCTATGCTACGTTTCTATATAAGCTCCATAAAGGAATTGCTGGACCTGTGTATTGCTTAGGCTGCTGTGGGAGTTTATATTCTGTATGAAAGATAAATACCTACGAGGGTCCCATTCTT
This sequence comes from Saguinus oedipus, assembly GCA_031835075.1. Classification (NCBI taxonomy): domain Eukaryota; kingdom Metazoa; phylum Chordata; class Mammalia; order Primates; family Cebidae; genus Saguinus; species Saguinus oedipus. Next base: position 59,379,819 of record CM063171.1, on the reverse strand, counting down.
TGAAAGAAGACACTCGTTTAAGTGAGAAAATATGAAAGTATATTTTATTAATTTTTATCAGGAAAAACCATCACAATTTTATTTTTATTATTATTATTATACTTTAAGTTCTGGGATAAGAGTGAAGAACGTGCAGATTTGTTATATAGGTGCCATGTTGGTTTGCTGCTTCCATCACCCCATCATCTACTTTGGGTATTTCTCCTAGTGCTATCCCTTCCTTATCCCCTCACCAATTAACCAAAGAAAAATAAAATCTGTCTCATAGACTTCCTTAACTTTATGATTCTTACTACCATCAAATGTTATTATAATATCCATAAAGACATTTTAACCTCAAAATAATTGACCTCTTTCATTCTTATTACATTCAAGTTAGCTGTCTGCGAACTGCAGATCACCGGAGCTGTAATGCTGCACATGTATACACAACGAAATTCAAATTTGTGATCATCACCTCACATATTCCCAGCTTGCAATCTGATACTGCTCACATTTCTTTGATTTTATTCACCATTTATTCTTTTATTTATTTATGTAATCTATAGGAATCAGAACCTCACTGTATGATATGCACTCTGCAAGTTGGATGCTAAAAGTAGAAATGTATTTGAAAAAACTCAGTATACTTTATTAGCTTGTTCATGTGTTTTTTGTTTTAGTTTTAGTTTTTGTTTTTTGATTAACCAAATTGTAGGAGTGTTAAGCATGATAAAGAGATATATTTGCTGCGTGCTTTGGGAACAAGAAAGGAATAGGTAATTATATTACCTTAAAATAAGCTTTAACCTCTCTAGGCAGGTTAAAGGTTATTTAAGGTAATATAATTTCTGAACTGAGGCTGAGGGAGATGGGAGAAGCTGGGGGATACATGCTGAATAACAGTCATAAGGCCTGAGATACACTTGTGTGATCAGGGATTATACTGCACTTTATTTGTAAACATAAAAGATGAGGCCAGAAGTGGCCCTGTGTCCCATGCTACAAATCACATGCTACTTTGGAACCTGTAGAATATGGCTTTAGTTATCAATCAGATTCAAATTCAGGAAAGACAAACAAATCTATTTCTTACCGTTCTTCATCTAACCTCGTCGGACCTTCAGATTTTATTTCAGAATTATGAACCATAATGTCTGGCTGAATGATTGAATAAAGTTTCAAGTTAGACAAGACAATTATTGTGCTGTTAAAGTCCATTAATCAAAGTGAGTCTACATCCACCTTCTTGATTATTAAACAATAGAAGTATTGAAAGATTGACCTCTCATTCAACTGGAAAAAAAAAAAAAAAAAAAAAAAAAAAAAAAGATTGCTTCTCCCAAGAAAGGATATACTGGAATTTATTGTAAGTTAGAGCAAGGTAGAAAATATACTTTGCTAGGAAATATTAATGTCAGAAATTTTGTTTAAAACTCTTAGTGTCATATATGTGATAACCTGTGAGTGTATAAAAACATATTAATGTATCTTTTTGATTGATCTCTCTCTTCTTTTTCTATTCAGTCTCTCCTGTTATTGTCATTATCTACTATATTAATGGATACAAATCATGTCACCATCCTCTGAAAATGCCTTTTCTTTATAATTATTTTCTGCTTCTGGCTACTTAGGAACTTTTGACAATTGGTAGATTATGTTTTTCTTGTCCTGTTCAATATTTTTGTTGTTTTGACAATTTATAGATTATGTTTTTATTGTCCTGTTTAATATTTTTGTTGTTTTTCAATAAAAATTCCCCAGAGAGTCCATCTCACATGCTCGACTTAAGAAATGGTATTGTTTTTTTACTTCTCCAATTTCTTGTCAGAAATTATCTCTTCCTTGTCTCTTTCTACTAAAGACAATTTAATTTGATTCCAGTCTTTCAATGTGTCCTGTTCTCTTTCTACTGTCCACAACCCCAAATCCCATCCCCCCACTATTTCACCTACAGAAAAGGTGTTTCAGAAGTCTCCCCTAAAACTAACTGTGTGTTTTCTAACTACAATACACTTTATTGATCATAATATTTCAAGTAAATATTTTTAGTTTCTATTTGCTTCACAGTATATGTGATGCATGATACTGAGTGTCAACATAATTGGATTGAAAGATACAAAAGTTGCCACTGGTGTGTCTTTCAGCGTGTTGCCGAAAGAGAATGACATTTGAGTCAGTGGGGTGGGGAAGACAGACTCACACTTAATCTGGTGGACACAACCTAATTAGCTTCCGGTGAATATAAAGCAGGCAGAAAAACCTGAATAGGAGAGAGACTGGCTTAGCCTCCCAGCCTACATCTTTTGCCCATGCTGGGCGCTTCCTGCCCTTGAACATTGGACTCCAAGTTATTTGTTTTTGAGACACAGACTGGCTCTCCTTGCTCCTCAAGTTTGCAGGCAGCCTATTGGGGGATGCTGTGATCATGTAAGTTGACACTTAATAAACTCCCCATTATATATTTATATATATACACAGACATATATATCCTATTAGTTCTGTGCCTCTAGAGAACCCTGGCGAATACATTATTTTTCTCCAGACTGTAAGATTTGTGAAGTCACGGCACTGGTTGTCTTCATCAATGTTGTACCCTTGGGATTCAGTGTGATTTCACAGTATACAAGTATTTGCTAAAGAAATAAATGACTAAAAGAAGTGAGGAAAAAGTCAGCTCTTATTCAAACTCTTTAATAACTTTGCCAGTTTAAACACCATCCCTGAATCCAAGACTTCAGATTTTTAAGATACATAATGAGAGTTTTGAACTAAACAACTAAATTTAATTTCAGATGTTAAATTCCTTTGCTTTAGAAGTGATGAGTTTGAGATGAAACCTACCTTCTATTGGCATCATATCACTGTAATGTAGGACCTACATTACAGTGATATACTTGACTTCTTCTCTTATTCCTTTCTGGATGAGAAAGAATTATTTACCGGACTGGTGAGTTGGGGTGAAGAAATTCACCATAAATTGCATATGACAGTTAGGTCATGTTCTCCTCTTCAAACTTAGTCTTGCATCAGCATCACCAGGACAGTTTTTTTCCTGCTGGTCAGGACTTCTGCTGCCTGTCGTCAGGAAATGATTAATAAGTGCCTCTGACTTTGGCTTCCTTCCATATAGACTGAATTCATATTATACACCACTTCATCAGTAATGAAAAGTATTTTTTTTTCTCCATCTTTCTGACTCTTTTGTCTATCTCTAACTTGGTCCTGAACTTTTGAGGAAAAAAAAGACTGCTATTTATGAGACTTTAATTTTTAAAGTTTAATTTTTAAATTTCAAGAGGTAAAAGCTAAGAAAATGGTACTTACTGTTCTCTGTTTTCAGCCCTTTCAGATAAGCAGAAATGTAACTTAAATGTTCACGTGTGTGCATATATATATATATGCATGTGTATATACATTAATATATAAGTATATGCAAAGAAAAATAAATACGGGAACTACAATTTAGATATACCTCAAGGTCAACTTTTCACAGCTGCACAATCAAAATTGAAGCCATTACGATTTGCCCAAAATGTTAGTTTCAATTGCCAAAAAACTACAAAATATAAGCCTCAGGATCTTGTCAGCATTATTTAATAAAATTAAACCAATCAGCTATAGACAAATCAGCTTAAACAGCCCCACTTGCCCTAAATAGAGTGTCAATGTATATCAGCCAATCACAAAGAAGGTTCTTTATGAGTTATGAACTATGCTGTAACTGCTGTGAGCTGGACTTCTTAGCACTTTCACTTTGAGGCATCCCAGTTTGAGAACTGTTACTTCATATGCACAAGAAAGTTTTAAAAAATGTTGAATTTCATCTGATTTTATTAATGACATATATACATGTACAGATATTTACATATTTACAAGGCTAGTCTTCATATTATATGCAAAATTTAAACTTGTATACTTATGAACTCAAACACTTTATTGAGTTTGAGTACATTACAGTCCAAATCCCTTCAGTGGCACAGGAAATGGTGTATATTATGAGAGCAAGACAACTTCACACTAAACAATTGCAAATTTTGTAAAACAAAGTAGTCACAGATATGCTCGTAAAATTAACTGTTTAGATGGAAATGGAGAATCCACCAATTTCTGAGACCATGGATCTTAAATATTATATTTTAGGTTTTTTTATAATTCATATTTTAATTTTTTTATTTTATTTTGAGACAGAGCTTTGCTCTTGTTGTCCAGGCTGGAGTACAATGGTGCAATCTCAGCTCACTGAAACCTCTGCCTCCCAGGTTCAAGTGATTCTCCTGCCTCAACCTTCCGAGTAGCTGGAACTCCAGTCATGCCCCACCACGCCTGGCTGATTTTTGTATTTTTAGTAGAGATGGAGGTTATTATGTTGGCCAGGATGGTCAATATCTCTTGACCTTGTGATCCACCTGCCTCAGACTCGCAAAGTGCTGGGATTACAGGTGTGAGCCACTGCACCCGGCCTTAATTTTTAGAGATAGGTTCTTTTTTTTTTTTTTTTTTTTTTTTTGCCAATCAATGAGAGCTTGTAAGGTTGCTGAGGTTGGTTGGCCTTGAACTCTTGGACTCACCTTCGCAAGCGCCACGACATCCGGCCGGAACCACTTTGGGCCCTAGAGATAGGTTCTACCTCTGTCATCCAGGGTTGAGTGCAATGGTGCTATTATTGCTCACTATAACCTCAAATTGTTGGGCTCAAAAGATCCTCCTGCCTCAGCCTCCTTAGTAGCTGGAATTACGGATTTGTGCCACCACACCCAGCAATGTATTTTTTCTTTTTTTTTTTTCTTAAAGAAACAAGGTCTCATTACGTTGACCATGCTAGACTCGAATGCCTGGCGTCAAGTGATCTTTCCACCTCTGCCTCCCAAAGATTATAACAGCCTGTAGTTTGCTGGGAACATCTTAGCTGCCAAGGGAGAATACTCATCAGAAGAACACCCAGATGGAAAGAAGTGGGAGATGGCAAGAGAGATACAAAATCCTAATGGCATCGTTTTATATCCTGAAATCAGCACTGCATAAAACCGCCTCTCCTTCACATACTGTATAATTATGTCATAAGCAAATACATTCATTCTTTTTCTCCTGTCAGAAATAGATTCTGATACTTCAACCAAAAGAGTTCTGACCAACGCATAACACATAACAATACACAATATTCAAGAGATTTAAGAAATATGGAATCAGAAATTTGTTTAGGAAGAGTGTGGAATGATTTAAAGATTAATGAAAGATGATCTTTGCTTCAACATTTCTTTTATTTAAAAAAATATATTTTATTTAGGAAGAGATGATAAAACTTTGCAAGAAGTTGGCATGACATAGTGTAGTTATTAACTAAGGTTTTTTTGTTGCTAATTCAGTTACAAAAAAAAAGGATTCTAGCATTATATCATAGCTCATCAGAAAAGACCATTGTGACATTAGTAATGTATCTCATGGTCGCAGTGAAATTGACAAACATGGTTCATGTGTGTGTCACTCATCATATATAAATCCATAGTCTTATGCATTTGGGGATCATATTAATCCTGTATTCAGTATGATGTAGATAAAATAAAATTGTTCTTTATATGTATTCAGTATGATACGCATCACTTACCACAATATCGCCTGGCTGTGATATTTATCTCTATTTCAAAGATGAGGAGATCAAGGCTCTCAAAGGTAATGTGGCTAACCTAACATTTCAGAATTAGTTTGAAGCTACTCAAATTCAGATCTGTCTGGCATAAAGCGATAAATTCATTCTCAGGTCCTTTTATTTGTTTGATGTTTTGTGTTTTATTTGTTTTATTAATCAACATCCCAATTAAAAAAATCCCATTCTAATGTTCATAAAGAAACAGAAAGGCTAATAAATTGGAACCATTCATTAAATGGTCTTGATTGAGATGGCTCCGTAGTTAACTACTAAGTGCCTTTTCTTTTCTTCCGCTAAAGCAGTAATCACGAGAGCCTCTGTAGAAAAACTTGTTCAGCGGGCATTATGGCTCACTTACAATACCAGCACTTTGGAAGGCCGAGTTACTGGTGGCTCACTTGAGGTCAGGAGTTCAAGACTGGTCTGGACAACATGATGAAACCCCGTCTCTACTAAGACCACAAATACTAGCCTGGGGTAGTGGCACACACTTGTAGTCCGAGGTACTCAGGAAGCTGAGGCAGGAGGATGTCTTTAACAAGGGAGGCAGAGGTTGCCATGAGCTGAGTGCATGCCGCTACACTCCAGCCTGAGCAACAAAGAGAGACTCTGTCTCAAAAAATATATATATTTGTCTACCTCACAACTTTATGAAAGTGTTATGCCTTTCTGTGAACTGGACAACACCTTAAAGAAACATTATCAGGATAATTTCAAATAAGTGAACACATACATCATTGTAAAAATGACTGCTAAAGTGGTTTTGTTTCTTTGTTTGGAAATATTTTATTAAATCTCAACACTCATTCTTTTAATAAAACGATAAAAATACATTAAAAAGATATTTTTCTAAATTAAAACCATCTATTAGAATTTTTTCTTACCAAATATCACACCACATTTTTATACAAATTTTCAGAAATCTTTTCCCTTTATCTATAATACAATGGCAGTATGACAGGTAATATTTTACTGCCACATATCTAAGTTCCTTGGAAAACTCTTGTAACTTTTATGCAATGGGAAGCCATGCATAGATTTATGAGTTGTTAAAATTTTAAATAGCTTTAAATGAAAATAATATATGGCCTAAATAATTCAAAGAATATATTTCAATATTCAAAATAATTCTATTAACTACTGTCTTACCAAAAATTTCAGGGTCAAAGATTAAATAATGTATATCAAGGCATTTACAGTTATAAGAATGAACAATAGGCTAAAACTTTTAATCAGACATGACAAAATTAATGTGAAACAACAAATAAAGAAACAAACATAGAAACATCGTCACTGACTATACTTATTGATACCTAGAAATACAAATGCTTACAACAATTAAATATTTCAGTGATTCACAGTTTTATAGTGGTGATGAATACATTTAAATGTTCCTCTGTTTAAAATGTTAGTTAGTTCTTATTGTTAGTTTTATATAAAGAAACTCTGCTTTGTTGCTAACTCCCTGTAAAAATTATATAGGCATATTTTTAGAAAATAGCAGCATGTTTCCATACAAAAATCTTGGTTGAGAGTTAATGGCATGTGGATATTGTTCTCAGTCATGTCATCAATAATAATTACATTGAGTATATATTGCACAGTATTTTTTTTCAATATGTTTCCTAAGTAGTAAAATAAATTATAGGAGGATGTTAGAGCAAGATGTCTAAGGAATTCTTTTGTTTCTCAGACATGTATTGATTCCATTTAAATAATAAGGGGTGAATTTTCTAAGTTTATAATAATAGAGTAACCAATTTTTCTATGCTTTCATCAAATTACTGCTGTTAATTCTGAGATATCTTATTATGAAATCCTTAACTTGAAAAAGCATCTCAAGTTTCCATGCAGAAGTACCATCATATAAACTATGGAAAATGTCAGTTCATGATGGGTGATAAATTCAAAAAGTGACTTGGCCAATTAATTTAAGATGACACACCTGAGTCCCTCTCACTTTGGTGGTTTCATGTATGCTCAGATAAAATGTGCCTTCAGAAAACATTGAAGGTGCTGTCTTTTAGTTTTATTTGTGAGAACATTTTACCTCATGGCTTTGATGAATTAAGTTGAAATTATAGTTTCAGTCATTCATAAAACTTCAAAATTTACTTCATATTATTATATTTTCATATTTGATTTTAATTGGAAGATTATTTTTAAAAAATATGAAGTTCTCTTCATTCTACTTCTAATTTCTAATTTGTGGCTACTATCATCTAGCATACCCAATGAAAATTATAAATGAAATTTAAGGAATTACCACAATAGTATTTCAAACATAAAATAAAGACAGCACAATGTGATCAAAATTTCCTTCTACAGCTTTACAGTTAGTTCTTCTTTTCTTTTCTTTTTATGAGACAGAGTCTTTCCCTGTTACCCAGGCTGGAGTACAGTGGAGCAATCTCGGCTCACTGCAATCTCTGCCTCCCAGGTTTAAGGGATTCTCCTGCATCAGCCTCCCAAGTACCTAGGACTACAGGCGCGTGCCACCACACCTGGCTGATTTTTTGTATTTTTAGTAGAGACAGGGTTTCACCATGTTAGCCAGGATGCTCTCAATTTCCTGACCTCGTGATCCACCCACCTCTGCCTCCCAAAGTGCTGGGATTACAGGCGTGAGCCACCATGCCCAGCTATAATTAATTTTTTTTTGAACAAAAGTCTAGTTTCAAAGTGGTGTTGATGATTACAACAAATTTTTATTAAAGTAAGATAAGTTATGTAATGGGCCTGAAGTCAATAAGAAAGAATCTTTATCAGTAAACTTTTACCTTTTTCTAGATTTTGAAATGGCATTTTTCTTCATTAAATCCAAGAGAAGAAATATGATCTATTGAACAGTAAAAATTATTATATGATTTTAAGAAAAATATATGGAGAAAACATGTAAGCAAAAAAACAACAAAAATATATATTAAAACTCCAAAAATATAGACTATTTATATTAATAATAGAGAATGTATGGCAGCATTTTCTCTCTTACAAAATGATATAAATAGCTTCACACATAGGGAGAAATGGATCAGAATTTGAAATTACAAATAAAATCCTGAAAGATGCCTATTACCTCTATCCTTTATAGTCTATCAGATTGGTAATTGTGAAATATCAACCTCAACTTAAAATCAAACAACAGAAATAAAAACAAATTCTCCATAATAGACCCAATTTTTATTAATTCAATGGACTGCGATAAATGAAAGTTGGGAAAAACCTGATTTTCATACCATGCTTATCTTGCATTTTAACAGCTCATTTAGCTCTTCTGTGTGGAAGCAATAAACTTTAAAGAAATGTCAAAAGGCAAGAAGAGAGAGAAGGTGAAGAGAGAGAGTCCAGGAATTTCCATGCAGAAGTTTGCCTCAGAGACTAGAGCACTACACAAATATAATCTCATGTTTCTTCTTTTCAGTCAGTGTATCTTGCTCCTTGCCTCCCCCTCCACCTTTTTATCCTTTCTAAAATTTTTTTTATTTATTTGTTTGTTTTTTTGTTTGAGATGCAGTTATGCCCTTGTTGGCCAGGCTGGAATGCAAAGGCACCATCTCAGCTCACTGCAACCTCCGCCTCTTGGGTTCAAGCAATTCTACTGCCTCAGCTTCCTAAGTAGCTGGGATTACAGATGCTGGACTCCATGCCTGGGTAATTTTTGTATTTTTAGTAGAGACAGGGTTTCACCATATTGGCCAAGCTGGTCTCCAACCCCTGACTTCAGGTGATCTGCCTGCCTCCGCCTCCCAAAGTGCTGGGATTACAGGCATGGGCCACCATGCCCAACCCCCTTTTCATCCTCTCTCTTTTCTCTCTCTCTCTCTCTCTCTCTCTCTTTCTAAATACCACTATATTCTCCTTGAGGGTTTATTTTGCTCTCTCTCTCTCTCTCTCTCTGTGTGTGTGTGTGTGTGTGTGTGTGTGTGTGTGTGTGTGTGTCTGTCTGTCTGTCTGTCTATGTGTGTGTGTGTGGTTCTAAATACCACTCTAACTATTCTCTTTGAGAGTTTGTTTTTGCAATCTTTCACTCAAGGTTTCCTCCATCAAAGACTATCAGATTGGGGCATGCCCAAGTCAGGTTGTGATTGGAAGTCAGACTTTCTGTGTTTCTCTTCGTGGTCTTGTAATTGCCTATACAAGAGCAATCAAACATATCAGCTAGAACAATCATCTGTATCAGCTGGAAACCTGTCTTTAATTTAAGTGAATACACCAGTTGAACACATTTATTTGGACAGTTATTTCTGTTGGAAAGAAATCGCGTCTCTCCCAAGGTTTCTTGAAGAATAGGGTGTATAGGTTTTAAGAGCAAAATCTGTGGAAATAATCAGATGACAAGCTTTGCCCTTTTTATATAGCTAAGTGAAGCAATGTAAAAATCAATATTTGGTGACCCTTTGAGAAAATCTTCTAATTCCAGTCTGTCAAATATTGTTTAGGATTCTGGGCATTCTTGTAGCATTTTTTTTCTTCATAATAAACTAAGAATGAAAAGCTATTTTGTATTTTATACATAGATTTTCTTCTTATCCTAAAAAAAATGAGTAGCACAAATGACAATAACTGACTCCAAGTCAGTATTTTTATCCAATTCATGTTTTGAAAATTTAGCTCTAAAGGCAGTTATTACAGACAGTGACACATGCAGGCCCCATAACACCAGGTGAATGCCTGGTTATCTAGCATATGCCTTAAAGTACCATAGAGGATTCTGATAAACAAAACTGGAAATTTACTGAAAACTGAAAATATACACAATAAAGAAAACAAAGAAACTAAGTCATTTAAATCTCCATGATCTTCCCACACTTTAAGTATGTGAAAATGAAAGGATTAAAATGATTAAATTAAAACATGAGATTCTTTGTATTAATTGTAAATATATCTCATTTCAGATTTTACAAATCTTTATTCAAATTATTAAACTTCTGAGTAATTATCTTCAGTACCTTTGAAACCATGCCTCCAGCGAAATATAGGGATTATCTTTATAAACTAGTTTCTTGGTTTTCTAAACCTCTGTCCCCAGTAATAGTGCTAATGTCTTATTCATCTTTGAATGCTAGCTTATTTCTTAAGATAGAAGAATTCAATCAATGTTTCTTAAATGAAATAAATAAAACTATGCTTACACACATGCATAAAATCATACAAGAGGTAATTAATCTGCTACTCTGGGGTCAGCCCTTTCATGCATATTTATAGCAACTAATTAGAATAATAACATGTGGATCAAGAGGAGTCTTACTGCTTGTATCTACAATAAAGAAATGTGTTAAAGAGACTGCCTAGTACTCCCTTTTCATCTAAGTTTTCCATTTTGTGCTGAACCAAGCATATACTTGTTTGATGAATACATTATATTAAGCAGTCAGGGGGTTGTGGAGAGTACTGAGTCTTCTTCCAGATTTTTAAATACCAGTGAGGCAGAAGAGAATAGCTGCTAACTGCATTTGCATGTTTCTAGCCAAAATTAGGCTAAAAAACAATAAGCATTTATGTTGCATTGACATCACCTACTTCCTACCATTTGAGTATTCTAAACTTTATTTATTTTGCTAATATGCTTTGGAGAAATAAAGAGGAAATAGTATGAAGAAGCTTTCTTTATTCTCACTTATTGCAGAGAATGCTCTGTGTAAAATGATTTGTAAAAGGAGTCATTTTCAGAAATAAACTATACAACATGTTTTAGCTACATTTTTGCCAACACAGAAACAAATATATTTATGATACACAGTACAATCATGGATGGTAAATGAATATTTTTTAAACTATGCTGAAATCACAACTTCTCCTCATTTTATATCTTTGTTTCTATAAAGTTATAATAAGCTACAGAAACACACATAGATAGGTAGAAAATCAATTTTATTTGGTCTAATGCAGCACACATTTAAAATAATTCTAACCCACAGATATCAGCTAGACTAATTGCTATTCTAACCCTCCTCATCCTTGAAAACTTTAATATATAGGATGAAAAGGTGAAATATTTGAAGAAAGAAGAAAAGATATGCCAAATTTTGACAAATGAAATCAAGTGTATCTATATTATGACGTACTAAGAATGCCTTCTTAATAAGTAAAAGGGGCAGAGAGTCTCCTTATTCACACTTAGAAAATAAATTAATACCGGGATCTCTGGCAATCATGTGACTATTAAGTCCAAGAGAAGACAGAGATGCTGAACCCAGCATCAGAAACTGCCTATTTGTAGATTTCTTCATAATTATGCAGGTTTTCTTTATACATTGCTATGTTATTATCAAACATTAATTAGATATTAGTAAGATATGAATTAATTTATTGATTCATTCTTTCTAAGTTCAGTTATTAGTAAACAGAAAAATGAGGAGTATGGTTAGGTTTTTTTTTTTTTTCAAGAAATATTCATGTCTCTTGTTTTTTAGTTTTGTATGTTTATATCCCAGGTCAAATGATAAGTGAGACAAAAATAAAGATATCAAAAAACTGTTATCATAAAATATATAAACATTTATAGACACTGGCATATATTATCTAGCCAGAAAAATGTTTTCATATGACAAAAGTATAAAACTTATATGTAACTTACTGTAACAAAAAATGCTTTAAAACAAGAAATTAACACAAATGAATAACTATAAGAAAATTACTTAAAAACATTTTAATAATCAAAATATTATTTACATTATAAAGGATACAGAATATTAATTTTTAAATAGTTGAGACACTAAAAATATTTAAATCATTGTACATTAAACCCATGGTACATGACCAAGGCTCTATTCAATAAAATGTATAGCTTTAAACATATTATTAAGTCAATTTAACATAATTAATGAAAGAATTTAAGATGTTTGTAAATAGTAAAATAATACAAAGAAAATTGGAATAGCAGAAAAAAAGAACACAAGTGCAGAATATATATATTCGAGAAAAATCTGAAAAACAAAAGCTGTAACATAAACAAATAAAATAAAACTATGACCTGGTTCTTTAAAATGATCAATATAACTTATTAAACTTTGACCATTTGATCAAAATAACACACACATGAAAAACACATAACTTCACTTGGAAAGAGGATATACATTTAACCACAAATGTTAAAATAAATAAAAATTTTAATAAAATGCTATGTAAAAATAGTTTAATCTGAAGTTATTGAAGTAATTTTAAGTAGCTTCGGAATTCAAAAAAATTAAATTAGTTGATGTGGAGATTTAAGATGAAAAGATTTACAGATCAAAATCACTGAAAAAAAGGAAAAAGAACTAAATTTGCATCTTCAAAAACTCTAAGCCCAGGAAGTTTTATATACATATATATCAAATACCAATATTTATGGTACAAATTAATTAGAAATAAAGTTTCAAGAAAGGTATTTATTAGAAAAAATATAAATATATGGTGTAAGCAAAGGCTTAGTTATATTTATGCCACATTCGTAATATAATTTGTAATTTGTTATATTTATAAATTATAATCCGCTAGAAGAAATAGATTTTATTATACGCTAAATTTGTGTACATTAATTGAAAAATTATTTCAGCATATAATGCCACACACTGTTCTTGTATTTTCATGATAATTCATAAGAAAAATTATACTCAATAAAAATAAGTGTAGGAGATGGGGAATTACATTTTTTAAATATTTAAATTTTTTTATTGTACTTTACCTTAACAATAGGTAAATATTTTGTAAAGGTCAATCTCACTAACCATGAAATTACTGTAAACTAAATCAGGTAATTAAGTATTACCTGATCCTCAGGTTCCCATCTGAATATTTTAATTTCTTTTTTATTTTATTTTTCTCTTGCCAGTCTAAATTTCTATCCTCAGACTGATATATTTAACTTCCAAATTACAATCTCCAGTAATAACAGTCTTCAAATTCAGCAGATATATATAAAAGTGAAACTGTTTTCTTCTAAAGGAAGTCATTTTCAGGGTTCCTAACCTCAGTTAATAATGTATTCCATGAAATTGTATAAACAAGAATTTAAATTTATCCTAAATGTCTTACACTAAATCTCCAAATTACAAGACTATGAATTTTCTTTTCTATTTCTTAAATTTCTTTATTTTTTTCCTACTAAAATCAACCTAAGAAATCACTATTATATTACCTCTCACTTGCTGTATGATTTTTGCTTCCTAATCTGCCTTCTTAAATTTAGCTGGCCCATTCCTCCAAACCATTCTCCCCATTGTATGAAGAACTGTTCTTTTAAAAACCAAAACTGATCGTGACACCATTCAACCATCTCATCCCTCCAATCTCGTATTGGAACAAAATATTTCAAATACCTTGCAAAGCTCTGGGTGTTGGTGAGGTTTTAGTTTCTATTGCAAGCAATTTGTTGTATGTCCTAAACATTATTGTGTTGCAGGAAAATGACTTCTGATCACAGTTAAGAGTGTAGAGTGTAGCCATCATTCCATTCTATGTTCAGCCATTGCACCGTTGTCTGTTGAACCACTGCACAATTCTCTTTTGGAGTAAGAGCAACCAAGGAAAACAAACAGCAACCAGGCAGCTGAGAGTTATTGGCTTTGAAGGAAGAACTGGAAAGTTAAGATCAAAGTGACTAGACACATATAGTCTTTGCTATGAGTATTTATATGGCTGGACTTACCTTTTTCTACTTGTAGCTGTTCTTAATCAGAATTCTTCTGTCATTGTCAGTGATGTCAAATATTACTTATCATGGATGGTAACATGTGAACAATTATACATACTATTCAGCATAACTTATTTTGGACATCCCAACTTTTATATAAAATTTGATAATTGAATATTTCTAACTGTGTAAATACATAGATGTTTTAATAGACAGTATGTTTAAAAATTGAATAATTAAATTAATAGAATTCTGCAAGTCTTAAAAATCAGCAGACATAATGGTGCTAAAATGTATTTGTTAATAATAAAAAGTGAAATAATTATTTTACATTTCTGTTTTGACTTTCCACATGTGAAAGCAAGAGGTATTTTGTCATAGCTAATTTAAAAAGGAGATTGATCTTATTTCTTTTCAGTGCATTCATCTGTGAATGGATTTGGTGATAGAAGGAGAAGGGAGCAGTATGGTTTCTGATTATCTGCTCATTCCTGAGAACTGATTGTTTATTATTATCAACTGGTTACACAGAATCAATCACTTTTCTCTGTCCCAAAGGACCAACTACTACTTTGAAGTGTGTGGAAGAGTGACCTGCAATGTATTTACAAACTTTAAATGCCTGAAATTTTACTGCAGTCTCCCGGACGGTCAACTTCTTTCTCATTGCAAATGACACGGGAGTATGTCAAATTATAGTTAATGAAAAACAGCCAAATTTTTTCATTTTCTATTTTTCCAATAAAGATTTCTTGGAAATTAGTTTTATGAACCCATGTCCACTTTTTTTCCCCAACAACTTGTAAGGGATTTTATGCTCCAGATTAAGTTCAATATATATTAGAAACATAAGTTCTTTATTATATAAAAGTCAAGGCAATCACAATCGTGAATGAGGAGTAACACTTGAAGAAATTGACATTATGGACATTCCACTGTGTTGCAGAATATATGGGGATTTTCAGTCTTACACTCAGATAATGACAGAATACTTAGTGGCTAACTCTATCTTGACCTGTGGTATCACTCTCCCAACAAGATGTCCCCTTTTACAGTCTGTCATCCCTCTTAACACATAGACTTCCCTGAGAAAACTTCTAACTCTTCCCGTTGGAAGAAGTTTCACCTTTTGGCCCCTCCGTGTTTCCTGTTACTTTAAGCAGTCCTTTAGGTTTGAGCCAAGCAACTATATAAATATTCACTCAATCTTCTTGGGCTCAAAAGAAAATAAACAGTTCTAAGAATTACATCCAATGCAAGTGACCCACTTTCTAAACTGCCTTCCCAATAGTAAGAGTTATTCTTCATGTGAAGTAAGCACAGCTTCAGTGATACATTTTTCTTCAGTGATTCAGTTAATCCATACTACTTAATGGTCTTTTTCCTTTTTACATGGTTCTAGTTGTATTTGGTTAGGAATAATAGTCACCCAGCCCTTATTTTCCTGAGATGAATTTGGTTCTTTTCTGCCCCGTATAAACCGTGGCTGAATTATAAGAGAAAGTACAGGGACTACTAAATGTATCTCTTTCTGTGTCACTCAGTGGACTGGAACAGATCCAATGCACCAGCAAAAAATAATCGTGTTTCGACTTGAAACCTTATTTCTAATGGAAGAAATAAGGAAGAATATGATGCTGCTCTTCATAAATATTCTCCTTTTCTCAAATACTTCTTTATTTTTTCTTTTCTTTTCTGTGAAATATTACAACAAAGAATAATAGAGTCATTTTATTGCCCCCTAAAAGACACCCAAGTTGGAGACAGAGAAAGATGGTCGAACAGAAGACTCCATTAATTGTCCTTCCTGCAGGAACACCAAAAAAGTACCTTCATAAGAACCAGATATCAGCTTAGGTGCCAGACCAACCACAGTGGAGGTTACAATATGGGCTTTTAGATTCCTTGATTCTAAGACTTGGCTCTTGAATGGCATTTCTAGACCCACCCTGTGCCAGAGGGGAATTCACAGCACTGAAGGGAGTGTCTCAGACCTTGCAGCATTCACTACAAACTGAGTGAAGAGCCCTCAGGCCTTGAGTGAATATTCGCAGTAGCCAGGAAGTACTCACCATGGGGCTGCAGTGGTGGTGGCCATGAGGAGTAACTTCTCTGACTGCAGAAAGGGAAAAGTTGAAAGTACTTTCTTTAGTGGCTTAGATGCAAGTTTAGCTACAGTAGAATAGAACACCAGGTAGACTCAAGGTTTCCAACTCTAGGCACTGGTTCTCAGATGGCATCTCGGACTCACTCAGTAATAAAGGAAGCATGCATCCCTAAAGGAAAGGACTCAGCTTTGCTGTATTTTTCACACACACACACACACACACACACACACACACACACACACACACACACACCCTCCCTCTCTCCCAAAAGAGGGATAGACATGTTTACTCTTTTTTAAGAAGAAAAGGAGACTAGTCGATTATGCCACACAACAGTATATTTTATGTATTTTAACAAAAAGGTTAATGCTGTTAAAATATCTATTTTTAATTTTAAAAATTATTACTAATATTGCTATTGGAAGAAACAAGTATCTATTCACCCAATTACATTCAGTAAGATTGCTTTCTGAGTTTCTAAACTCTGCCAATATTTTTTTCCCCAGAAGTGTCTAGTTTGATGTGTTAGACTCTTCTGGTGGGTGGTGGGTGTGGGCTGGTCCAAAATCGAATAAATAAGAATGAGAGAGAGAGAGAGAGAATGGAGTGGCAGAGCTTGGGAGAAAGGACACAAAACAAAACAAAATCTTGGAAGAAGAGAGACTGAATTGTTTATTTGCTTTTAAATGACTATTTTGGTAGAAAGTGAAGGGCAGTTGAATAGTCTTTGACTGGGCCTCGTCCCTTTGTGTTCTTAATTGTTCGCCTTCTTGCAAAAACCAAGATTGGACTTACAGCAGAGAATGGTTTCCTGGCTTGGAAGTGGTTTGAAACAAGTATTATAGAAGAGCAAGAAGCTAAGCAGGTTATTTTAAGAAGGGAATTTGAGTCTCAGAGCACGTGTTTAATTTGAGGGCTTACTGATATATGTAACAAAATTATAAGTTTATATGTACTTTGTTTATACATAAATGTAATATAAAATATGTGATATATACCAATATTAATAATATATACTATAATGGTTTAGGATGTTTACATATACATATGTGTATACATTACCTATATATAGGTATGTGTGTGTATACATGCCTGTATATTATATGTGCGTTTGTGCTTTTTAAATTTATTATTGTTGGTATTTTGAGAGTTCTATAAAGCCCCTTAGATGATAATGGTGAAATGAATAATAATTTAAATGATAATATATTTGAAGGTTAATTTAATAGCTACAGTTTCTTGAAAAATTAAACAGTCATTAGATATAGAAGTGAATATGATCATTTAGATTCAGATTATTTTATACAGATGCTCACATCCAAATATCATATGTTGATGGATGACATTACATTTGGTGACAAAACTTTTCTTCAGGAAAGTTAGTTATGAACTGAGTAGGTGGCCTATTATATGATTGTATGATATACGTTCATTTCTCTAAGTGATAATCTTAAACCATTTGGACTATTTCTTTTCTCCTATCTCTTACACTATCTATAAAATGGTATAGTTGGCCACTAATTGGGGACATATTTTTTGGAACAATTGGGTCAAAATGAATGAAAACTAAGGATTACCACATGCTGGTGCTTAAAATTATTATTTTTCCTTGTTCTCATTTTAGTAGAAAAGCTTTCCCAATTGATGGTCAGGTACTACAAAAGACTTAAGCAATTATTGGAATTTCCTTCAAGGCGTTAGATTCCTTGAGGGAGCATTGTTAAGAGGAAACATAAAATCTAACCTCTGACACTTGTTATTGTTAAATATCCCATGATACTGTTGATTCAAGCAAAGTTGTTAAACTGTTTTCCTGTCTAATTTTCAGTTTCTATTATATTATATATCTTCCCACCCAGAATCCTCTTGTACTTTCAGTGGCATTGTTTTCACATGTTTTGTGCACTCCTGTAAGGTTCCAGTGCTTTGCATTGTGTTACATGCTGTTAACTTACACAGATTTAATCGAATAGAGAAAGTTTGTTTTACAGCACTTCTCAACGTTATGCCTTCAAGACATTAAATTAAATTCTCAGAAAAATTAAAAGGTATTAGTATCATCTTGTGGCCAACATAGTCTAAATTTGTTATCAAAAAAATTTTAAATGTTATTATTTAAGCAAATTTACATTTAAAATATTGTTTATAAAAGAAAGTACCCATCACTTAGTTATATTTTTTTGGCATAGAGGAGGGATCACATTTTACCTTGTGTTAGACATCTTTAAGAGGCCCAAGTATTTATACCATGACTTCTTTAGGAATACTAGACTCATTTTATTTATGAAATTTTACTGTATAACAACTCATGAAAAATTCATTGCTTCGAAACAACAACTATGATTTAGTTTATGCCATGACTTGGAAATTGGGGAGAGGTTCAGCTGGGCATTTGGCCAAATTAGGCAAGGACTGGCTGATCTCAGCTTGGTCACTCATGAAGCTCCATTAAGCTCCTGTGCCAGTTGTAGGTTGGATTTGTGATTCTCCAACAGGCTAGGCTGTTGTTCATATGGCTGTCTCACAAGCCCATGTGAAACAGCAGGAGCACACAAAGTAGAGGTTTAGATACAACAGCAATTCCACCACATTGCTATTGGCCTAAACTGAACACAAGGCCAATTCAGATCCCAGGGAAGGAAAAACTGACTCTAGGGATGAATTACAATAATTATTTGCAGTACACTACAATCACCACCCTCTATTTCTGGTCTTTCGTGTATGTGATAGAGGTTTAGATCAGAGAAAAAGCTTTGGGAGAAGGTATTGAAAAATTTCAGTACTTTATTATTTTTGAAGAAGTTTATAAAAACAGTGAAAATGTTAGTGAAAGTTTATTAAAAACATAGATGGCCGGGCGAGGTGGCTCACACCTGTAATCCTGGCACTTTGGGAGGCCGAGGAGGGCGAATCACCTGAGGTCAGGAGTTTGATCAGTCTGGTCAACATGGTGAAACCCTGTCTCTAATAAAAATGCAAAAATTAGCCAGGTATTGTTGTGCATGCCTGTAATCCCAGCTACTTGGGAGGCTGAGGCAGGAGAATTGCTTAAACCCAGGAGGAGGCAGAGGTTGCAGTGAGTCAAGATCACGCCACTGCACTCCAGCCTGAGCAACAGACTGAGACTCTGCCTCAGAAAAAACAAAAAACACAAAACAAAATAACAAAAAACAAACATAGAGTATTAAGGAGATTGAGTTTCCATATTTTTTTTCAAAAGTATTTTACCTTACGAGAGCCATTCCCAGAGTTACAGGGACCTCCGGTGCTCACAAAGGAAGAAGCACAGATTGTGTATCATCAAAGCCCAGCATATTTTGTCAGCATTTCCAGGCTGACAAAATATGAAGTGAACCCAAAACTGGGAGCAGATCATTGTTCCCAGATATCATATAAGGAGCTTTCTGTGGGGAGTAGAGAGGGGTTACTGTTGACCACTAGCTGCACATGCCTATGGATTATTCAACAGAACTGGCTTGTGCCCAGACCAAGCAAATTGCTAAGCCCTATTTCAGCTGTTTTGTGTACGAGGTATAATAATAATCTCATAGGGCCATGCTCCCATCTCTGAGAAAGTTTATAATATTTTAGAGGATGAAACTCCAGGCCCCTGAATTTCTGTCTTACTGCATAGTGATACAGTATGCCCATATTACATGATTATTTAACATTTAAATTGTATTTACATTTTCCTATGTGTTTAAAAAACTTAGCTAGTTATATGAGTTCTTTGTTTATTTCCTTCTCAGTGTTAACAGAGTCATTTGTTAAATGTGCTAACTTCAATAAAGTTAAAGAATATAAAAAAGATATACTAAGAAGCAGGCATGGGTAACTGGGCAGAATGTAGTATCTGCTTCTATTCCTTTGGAAGCCATCAATGCCAAAAGGAGGAGGGAACACAGAGGAGATAACAAGGTCATTTGATTTGTCATTTGGAGAAAATCGACTTTATTAGGTTGCTTAATGTAATCAAACATAACACAATTCTTTTCCTTCATTCAAGGACTTCAACAGACTCTTCAAGCAGATAAGTGCCTATAAAAGTTTGGCAAACTTTAGAAGAAGCTCCATTATAAACTCTATTTTGGAGCTGATTTCTGATGAAATCTCTTGGAAAAGAAGTATAAAGAGTGGAATTTACAAAGTAATGAAATACAGCAATCCAATTAAAATTAACATCACTTTCCTTCATCAAGTAGGAAAATGAAACAGTCTAACAGTTAGCTTAACAGCATGAGACACCATCAAAAGCTAGATGTAAGTGAGGAAGGCACTGCTTTCTCTGTGTAAGCAAGGATACTGACACAGTGATAATAAGAGTATTTTGCATTTAAACGATGTCTTACTTTGCAAAACGTTTAAAAAATTATAATTATCATTCCTAGAATGGTTCCTAAATGAAGAAAGGTATAAGGAAATTATCCTGGTCTTAAAATTAAACCTAGGCTAGGTTAATAGATCCAATGTGTTTATCAATTTTAATTCTTTGGGGTTTGAAGTTAGTACAATTACCTATTAAATATTTGGAGAAATTTAAAATTATCTGTAAATTCCTTGAGAACATATGTTTTAACCTACTTTGGAAATAGATGAATGTATGACTTTTAACATGACTTTATGTTGTAAAATTCCAAAAGACCTACAAGAACTACTAAGATCTTATATTGGGGGAGCTTTACTGAATCAATAATGAAAAATCTTCTTTGATGACTTACAGCAAAGGAAACTCTCATACTTTTTGTTTCTATATCTAAGGAATATAATTTGATGTCATGATGAAAAAATTCTTTCTTGTTCTGTCACTAATAATTATGCACTGAAAAACTGGTCTTAAACGTTCTCTGCAAAACATCATTCTACAACTTATTTTGTTTTTCAAGGCTTGAACTTCCAATAAAAAACTTATGTTTTGGTTTCCCAGGTAAATCACTTACCTTTTCCCTCAGTTTTCTGATTTTTAAAGTTCTGATGTCTGTTCTACTTCCTTTCATAGTTCCAAGACTAATAACTAGAAATATTCTTAGACATTTTGATATTGTACAAATACAAATCGATTTCAGTTAGTTAATATTCTTTCAATTATCAAATTGCACTAAAATTCCCTCACAACTCTCTTGGTGCATTGATTTCTCAAAGTATTTATTTATTCTGGAAGCACCAAGCAAGAAATTCTGAGCTCTGTAGATTTTTATCCTGAAAGTCACCTTTGCAATCTTCCCATAAAACTAATGTAATAAAATTGTTTTCACATGCACCTTTTTATTGATAGAATAAATAAATATTTCCATTGATATAGTGAAAACATAAAATCAAGGTTTTTTTTTATACAGGGACCATATAAATATAAAGCAGGTCAAAATTAATAAGTGGTGAAAAGGAAATGAATCACTGTACTAGGAGTCAGGACACCCACAGTTTCCACTCAGTGTAATGACCTTCAGCAACACACATCACTTCTCTGAGGTTATTTCCTCTTTTCTAATATAGAAAGGTTACCCTTGATAATTTTAAGGTCTCCTCTAACACTACATTCTATGAAGCTTTAAGTCGTTTTCTCACAATGCTTCATATTTTGTTGACATATCAGCAGGGAACTTCACACTTCATTGGAAATCCATTAAAACAATTACCATGTCATTAGTGAAGACTTTTAATTATGAGCTTAGTAACCTAAAGAATTCACTGTGATAGGCAAGATTAGCTCTGTGAGCATGTGCTACATTGGAATGCATTGAGTGGAGAGATGTCTTCTCTTTGGAGAATTTGAAGCTGTCATTCACAAAGCAGTTAGCATTGTTGATTAGGCATGACAGTGGAAAAGACAGGAAACAGGGTAAAGAATGATAACCTTTCAGATAGTTTTATGATGAAAAATCCAAGAAACATGAATGAAAACGTTTCCTTTGATACGATTCAATGAGAGAATAGCTGGTAACCAAAAAAGGAAGGACATTCCAAAGATAATGAGGAGGAGGAAAGACCGGTAGATGTGAATGCATAGCTAAAGAAGACGAGAGTTGTGAGTATAATTCTGCTGAAATGGCAGATGTGACAAGAGCTCTGTTCATAACTTTCTGTATGCCTGCCATACTTTCATATTTTATATGCTTTCATGATAGCAGATATGTCCCTATAAATAGCCATTACTCAAGGAGTCCTCCTCCTCTTCTATCTCCTCTTCCCCATTCTTTTCCATTATTTCTCCATTTTTTTCCTCTTTTTTTATAAAGTGGTATATCCTATAATGTTCTAACTAAAAATGAATATATATTCTGGAAAAATGACTGTATATATCATATAAATAGTTCGTGGCTGTGCTGAAAGTAAGTGAGCTTTCCTTATCTTCTACCTTGCCTTATATTTTTAGACACCTTTTAGTTCTTTCCTTTTTAGGAACTCTCTCTGCTATCTACCACTTGAAAATTGAGATTACCCAGAATATCATTCTCATATTTTCTCATTCTTTTCACATTTTTTCTTACTGCTTTAAATATACTATTTGTTTTCAAGAGAATCTACAAGCAAGCTCAATTGGAGACAAATGTTGCTTTTGTGAGACAGAATGAAAGCCTCCTGCAATAATTTTAATTATAGCCACAAGAGTTAAATTTTCTGTATCCTGGTTTCTATTTACATACTCTGGGAAATTTGTCACTGTGTTTATACTCCCTTAGCTTTTTGTTTTCTGTGTGGAATCAGAAATTTCCCTATGATTTGTTCCAAGAAATATCTGGCACATAGTAAGTGCT
This sequence comes from Saguinus oedipus, assembly GCA_031835075.1. Taxonomy (NCBI): domain Eukaryota; kingdom Metazoa; phylum Chordata; class Mammalia; order Primates; family Cebidae; genus Saguinus; species Saguinus oedipus. The sequence continues at coordinate 59,356,719 of CM063171.1, read as the reverse complement.
CAATACATGTTAACAAAATCCCACTGTATTACAGAATATAAATACATGTTGGATTCAAAAACTCAGAGTGAAGGACTGGGAAAACACCAGGATTTGAAGTTACTGCACTTCTCCATCTCTCTTTATCTCTTCCTTATGCTCCGTAATATCACCTCATTTTCATTATCCCTTTTAATTTGTCTGTTTTACGAATATGACTCCTCTCACTAGAATCAGTATTTTCCCAAATCTAGTCAGATGTGGCAGGAGACACATATGGTACAAATAAAAACAATTAGCTCTTACTCAGAACTTCAGAAAAGTGTTTAGCAGGACTCCTACAAAAGGGAGAGGTAGAAGTTAAGCCCTATAAGTATACTGAGTAATTTCCATGAGGTGTATTCCAAAGTCTTTTGATCTTATCTCAACTTTTCCCTTCTACATATCTGTCCTGGTTTGGCCCTCCCCATTAATATCAAAGTAATACTGATAAAAGACAAATTAATCATACCTATTATTACACTTAAAATCCTTCAATTATTCCAGTCTCTTATTTAGAAATAGGCAACAAGCAATCAAGCTTTTAAAATATATTCAGAATTAAAGTCCAGAGTAACTGGAGTAACTTCCCTGTGTCATTTTCTGTTACTTTCCTGTTACTGAACTCTATAAAACACAAGTATTTGTAGATTTTTAAATAGGGTCATCGCTGATCTTTTGCACATCTTTTGTTTCCATGAGAGCTGATTGTCAAGAAGACTCTGGCATCTCCTGCCCACTCTCTCTTGCTTAAGCTCAAGCCCTGTGATGTCTGCATGTCAGCTCCCTTTTGCCTTCACTAGGACTAAAAGCAGCTTGATGCCCTCATCAGAACTTCACTAGATGCTGGTGCCATGGTTTTTATATAGTCTGCAGAACTGAAAGCCAAATAAAACTCTTTTCATTGTATATAACCCAGCATCCTGCATTCCTTTATAAAAACAAAAAAGAATTAGGACAAGTGTCTTAGCTAAGACAATTGATAATAGCAGATGATCTTACACTATAATACAACAGTAGTTTGATCACATTTTGATCACTTGGCATCAGCAACAATGAGAAACTCAAATTCAGATATAAAATAGAATGTTACAAATATATCAATTGTAAAACTGATATCATTAAAAATGAAAAAACAAAAGCAAAATTCCCAACATATAAACCCACTTTTATCATTCAATTTCAATGTCTTCATAGAATAATTGAAGAATTTTAGTCATAACCTCTCCACAAGTCTCCAGGAAGTTTCAAACTTCCCATATCTTCCTATCTTCTTCTGAGCCTTCAAAACTGTTCCAACCTCTGCCCATTACCTAGTCACTTTCACATTTTCAAGTATCTTTATAGCAGTACCCCACATTACTAACCCCAATTTTTGGTATTAGTCTGTTCTTACAGTGCTGTAAAGATTGCCTAAGACTGGGTAATTTATAAACAAAAGAGGTTTAACTGACTCACAGTTCTGCATGACTGGGAGGCCTCAGGAAACTTACAATCATGTCAGAAGGAGAAACAAACACCTTCTTCACCAGGTGACAGGAGTGAGAACGAGGTGTGAGGGGAACTGCCACACACGTTGAAAACCATCAGATCTCAAGAGAACTCACTACCATGAGAACAGCATGGGGAAAACCACTCCTATGATTCAATAACATCCCACCAGGTCTCGCCCTCCACACATGGGCATTACAATTCAAGATGAGGAACAGAGCTAAACTATATCACCATTGAACATGCAAGGAAAAATATTCATTACAACTCAAAGTGTGTGACTCTGTGTGTGTGTACATATAAGAGTAATAGGACATAAGAATATCGATACTAATGGATAGCCTTTTCCTTTGTCCTTTTCCTCTTACATCTTTTCCAGATATGTGAAGAAACATGTATCCACGATTTATTATAAAATTCATACATAACAATATTAACCCTAAATATAAATGGGCTAAATGCACCAATCAAAAGACACAGACTGGCAAATTGGATAAAAAACCAAAACCCATTGGTGTGCTGTATCCAGAAAACCCACCTCACACGCAAGGATACACAAAGGCTCAAAATAAAGGGATGGAGGAAGATTTAACAAGCAAATGTAGAGCAAAAAAAAGCAGGAGTTGCAATTCTCGTCTCTGATAAAATAGACTTTAAAGCAACAAAGATCAAAAGGGACAAAGAAGGTCATTACATAATGGTAAAAGAATCGATAGAACAAGAAGAACTAATGATGCTAAATATATATGGACCCAATGCAGGAGCACCCAGATATATAAGGCAAGTTCTTAATGACTTACAAAGAGACTTAGTCTCCCACATAATAATAGTGGGAGATTTTAACACTCCATTGTCAATATCAGACAGATCAACCAGACAGAAAATTAACAAGGATATCCAGGACTTGAACTCAGACCTGGAACAAGCAAACCTGATAGACATTTACAGAACTCTCCACCCCAAATCCACAGAATATACATTCTTCTCAGCACCACATCACACCTACTCCAAAATTGACCACATAATTGGAAGTAAAGCACTCCTCAGCAAATGCAAAACAACTGAAATCATAACAAACAGCCTCTCAGACCATAGTACAATCAAGGTGGAACTCAGAATTCAGAAACTAACTCAGAACCGCACAGCTTCATGGAAACTGAACAACTGGCTCTTGAATGTTGATTGGATAAACAATGAAATGAAGGCAGAAATAAAGAAGTTCTTCAAAACCAACAAGAATGAAGACACAATGTACCAGAATCTCTGGGACACATTTAAAGCAGTCTGTAGAGGAAAATATATAGCAATAAGTGCCCACATGAGAAGAGTGGAGAGATCCAAAATTGACACCCTTTCATCAAAATTGAAAGAGCTAGAGGAGCAAGATCAAAAAAGCTCAAAACCTAGCCAAAGACAAGAAATAACTAAGATCAGAGCAGAACTGAAGGAGATAGAGACAAGAAAAACACTTCAAAAAATCAATAAATCCAAGAGCTGGTTTTTCAAAAAGATCAATAAAATAGACCACTAGCCAGACTGATAAAAAAGAAGAGAGAACAACCAAATAGATGCAATAAAAAACGATAATAGGGAAATCACCACAGATTCCACAGAAATTCAAATCATCATCAAAGAATACTACAAACAACTCTATGCACATAAACTAGTAAACCAGGAAGAAATAGATAAATTCCTGGACACCTGTGTCCTCCCAAGCCTAAACCAGGAGGAAGCCAAAACTATGAATAGACCAATAACAAGGTCTGAAGTTGAGGCAGCAATTAAAAGCCTACCACATAAAAAAAGCCCAGGTCCAGATCGGTTCACATCTGAATTCTACCAGACACACAAAGAGGAGCTGGTACCATTCCTGCTGAAACTATTCCAAATAATTCAAAAAGAGGGAACCCTTTCCAAATTATTTTATGAGACCAACATCATCCTGATACCAAAACCTGGCAGAGACTCAACAAGAAAAGAAAACTTCAGGCCAATATCCATGATGAACATAGATGCAAAAATCTTCAATAAAATACTGGCAAACCGATTGCAACAGCACATTAAAAAACTTATCCATCATGATCAGGTAGGATTCATCCCGGGGATGCAAGGCTGCTTCAACATACGCAAGTCTATAAATGTAATTCACCACATAAACAGAACCAAAAACAAAAACCACATGATTATCTCAATTGACGCAGAAAAGGCATTTGACAAAATTCAACAGCTCTTTATGCTAAAAACCCTCAATAAACTTGGTATTGATGGAACATATCTCAAAGTAATAAAAGCTATTTAGGACAAACCAACAGCCAATATCAAACTGAATGGGCAAAAACTGGAAGCATTCCCTTTGAAATCCGGCACTAGACAAGGATGCCCTCTCTCACCACTCCTATTCAACATAATACTGGAAGTTCTAGCCAGAGCAATCAGGCAAGAATAAGAAATAAAGCGTATTCAAATAGGAAAGGTGGAAGCCAAATTGTCTCTATTTGCAGATGACATGATAGTATACCTAGAAGATCCCATCACCTCAGCCCAAAAACTCCTGAAACTGATAAGCAACTTCAGCAAAGTCTCAGGATATAAAATCAATGTGCAAAAATCACAAGTATTCCTATACACCAATAACAGACTTAAAGAGAACCAAATCAAGAATGAACTGCCATTCACAATTGCTACAAAGAAAATAAAATACCTAGGAATACAACTCACAGGGAATGTAAGGGACCTCTTTAAGGAAAACTACAAAGCACTGCTCAACGAAATAAGAGAGGACACAAACAGATGGAGAAACATTACATGTTCGTGGTTAGGAAGAATCAATATCGTGAAAATAGCTATACTGCCCAAAGTAATTAATACAATTAATGCTATCTCCATCAAACTACCATTGAATTTCTTCACAGAACTGGAAAAAACCACCATGAACTTCATATGGAACCAAAAGAGAGCCTGCATAGCCAAGTCAATTCTAAGCAAAAAGAACACAGCCGGAGGCATCACGCTACCAGACTTCAAACTATACTACAAGGCTACATTAATCAAAACAGCATGGTACTGGTACCAAAACAGAGATATAGACCAATGGAACAGAACAGAGGCATTGGAGGCAACACAACACATCTACAACCATATAATCTTTGATAAACCTGATAAAAACAAGCAATGGGGAAAGGATTCCCTATTTAATAAATGGTGTTGGGAAAACTGGCTAGCCATGTGCAGAAAGCAGAAACTGGACCCCTTCCTGACACCTTACACTAAAATTAACTCCTGATGGATTAAAGACTTAAACATAAGACCTAACACCATAAAAACCCTAGAAGAAAATCTAGGCAAAACCATTCAGGACATAGGAGTAGGCAAGGACTTCATGACCAAAACACCAAAAGCATTGGCAACAACAGCCAAAATAGACAAATGGGACCTAATCAAACTCCACAGCTTCTGCATGGCAAAAGAAACAGTCACTAGAGTGAATCGGCAACCATCAGAATGGGAAAAAATGTTTGCAGTTTACACATCTGACAAAGGGCTGATATCCAGAATTTACAAAGAACTCAAACAGATTTACAGGAAAAAAACAAACAAGCCCATTCAAAAATGGGAAAAGGATACAAAAAGACACTTTACAAAAGAAGACATAACTGAGGCCAACAAACATATGAAAAAATGCTCATCATCACTGGTCATTAGGGAGATGCAAATCAAAACCACATTGAGATATCATCTCACACCAGTTAGAATGGCGATCATTAAAAAATCTGGAGACAGCAGATGCTGGAGAGGATGTGGAGAAATGGGAACACTCTTACACTGTTGGTGGGAGTGTAAATTAGTTCAACCATTGTGGAAGACAGTGTGGCGATTCCTCAGGGACCTAGAAATAGAAATTCCATTTGACCCAGCAATCCCATTACTGGGTATCTATCCAAAAGACTATAAATCGTTCTACTATAAGGACACATGCACACGAATGTTCATGGCAGCACTGTTTACAATAGCAAAGACCTGGAACCAACCCAAATGTCCATCGATGATAGACTGGACTGGGGAAATGTGGCACATATACACCATGGAATACTATGCAGCAATAAAAAATGATGAGCTTTTGTCCTTTGTAAGGACATGGATGAATCTGGAGAACATCATTCTCAGCAAACTGACACAGAACAGAAAAAGAAATACCGCATATTCTCACTCATAGACAGGTGAGAAAAATGAGAACACATGGACACAGGGAGGGGGTCTACTACACACGGGGGTCTATTGGGGGGAATGGGGGAGGGACAGTGGGGGGTGCTGGGGAGGGATAGCCTGGGGATAAATGCCAAGTGTGGGTGAAGGGGAGGAAGGCAGCAAAACACACTGCCATGTGTGTACCTATGCAACTATCTTGCACGTTCTGCACATGTACCCCAAAACCTATAATGCAATAAAAATTTTTTTTAAAAATGTTCTTCTTTAAGACAAAGACATTGTAAAAGAAATATGACATTGTATTGTTGATTATATTTTCAAAGGTAACGTAGATGTTCTTTGGATACAGTTGGTAATCCCTTCATTTATATTAATTATTGACATGGCTATATACTATTAAAAATTACTTCCATAAATTCCCTCTTCTCTTTCCTGAAGTATCACCCATTTTTAATTACGTAGATATGAAAATATTCCAAATGAATTATTTTATTTGGTGATTTTGCTATTATTTTTGTCTTTTCTTTCTTTACCCTCCTTTTTCTCCTCTTTCTTTTCCTCTCTCTCTTCCTTTTCCTTTTAGTCTTACTAACCTAATGGTTATCTGCCATATTCAGTTGCCTCAAACTTCTACCTAATGCTTCCAAGACACAATAAAATCTCCAAATTTTTTAATTATAATTTCTTAATTAGTTTTTTAAAATAAACATATTTTTGTATGTGAAAAACTAAAATAATTCATTTAACCTGGTGCTAAAGCCATGGCAAGATCTTTTTCTTCACATATGAATGAATTATTTTTACTTGCTATTGCTTGTTTTGCTCTTCCAGTCTTTAATACATCCACAGCACTCCCATCAGAGAGTATTCGATAGTTCTCACCTATATGAAAACTGTGCATTTCAGGTTTTTGACAATATGACTTACATGTAATATGTCACTTTTGCTCCAACTATCAACCTTCCAAATAAGACACGATTATAATTTCATAAATTAGATTTTATAAACAGAAATTCATAGGTTAGATAAAACTTCAGAAAAAGAAAAAAGTGGAAGAAAGAAAAAATACACATACAAGGATGACTTGTAGTGCATCATTTTTTTCAGATATTTTCAGCATTTATATTTTAATTATCTGGGTTAGTGTGAATGAATCATGATCAATGTATGTCATTACTGGAGCATTTGTTGCTTTGACCTTGTAAACTTTTTGTGTGAATAGATATTTAATCTTTTCTATCTACTTTATTAGATTTGTAAAGTCCTTTAGGATAGGCCATCTTTGTTTTGTGTGTGTATTCAATGACTACTATATATAGTTGATGTAGTTTGACATAGTCAGGATGCTCCCTCCAAATCTCACGTTGAAATGTAATCCCCAGTGTGGGAAGAGGGACCTGTTGGGCGGTGTTTGGATCATGGGGGTGGATTTCTCATGAAAGATTTAGCACCATGCCCCTGGTGCTGTCTTCACCTTAGTGCGTATGTTCCCTCATGATCTGGTTATTTAAAAGTGAGTGGCAACTTTCCTCTGGCTCTCTTGCTCCTGCTCTCTCCATGTGATGTGCCTAATCCTGCTTGGCTTTTCTTATTAGTAAACACTTCCCTGATGCCTCCCCAGAAGCCATGCAGATGCTAGCACTATAATTCTACAGCCTACAGAATCATGAGCCAATTAAACATCTTTTCTTCATAAATTACCCAGGCTTAGGTATTTCTCTATTGCAACACTAAGAAGAGCCTTATGCTGATTTCATATGTAGCGTTTTATAGTATGATTACCTTTATGTGTGCCAGAAATTTAACTATAAGTAATCTAAATTTCATCAATGAGAGATACTGATGATAGTAAAATAGTTTTGCAATTACACAGGCATCTGTATAATTCCAGAAAGCATTTTTAACTAGAAATTTAATCTTGGATATGATCTACTGAACTTCTCTGTGCCTCAGTTTTCTCATCTGATAAACAAAGTTTATTTTAACAGTAGTATATGGATGGATGAAAATAAAATACAAATAGAGTAACTGGCATATTGCTTAGTACAGAGTAGATACCAAATAAATCCTTTTGCAATCTCGATTTGTTTTGAACCCTAACCAGTTTTTTTTTTTTGGTATTTTAAAAGTATATTGTTTCATAACTTAATATAACATACTTTTAAAAAGGTAAGTTAATAAAGTTGTTGATAGAAATCGTGCTATAGAATTTTTCTTTTCCTCCAATGGATTTGGCTACAAATAAGGTGCTACTCATTGTACATCATGTGACCAGCAGTGTCACATCAGTGTTACAGTTATTTTAAACAAATATCATGGCAAATAAACATTGCAGTACACTGTGTTCTCTTTCACAATCCTGGTTGGGCCATATGACTTGTGAGAGATGGTACCGTCACAAGAAAAAAAGTGAGATTTTGGACTCAAAGACATTTGAGTTCAAATCCCAGCCATACCAGTAACTAGTTTTGTGACTTGAGACAAGCCAGCTATGTCTCAGTGACAGTTTAAAACTTTGTAAAATGGGTTTAATAATAATGTTAGCATAATATAGGTAGAAACATACAAGAGATGATTTATTTGCTATTAGAGACAAAAGGCTTGAAAAACTATTTTGTTTTGAGTGGAAATAATAAACTTAACTTACATAATCAGCATCACCAATATTGTCAATACCTTTTTTTTTTTACTATGACATATCAGTATACCTCAAACTCCTTTTATTTTCATTTCTTATTCATATGTGTATATATGTGTGTGTGTGTGTGTGTGTGTGCGCGCGTGTGTGTGTGCGCACTTTAGGTTCTGGGGTACATGTGTGGAACATGCAGGATGGTTGCATAGGTACATAGATGGCAATGTGCATAGGTACATACATGGCGATGTGCCTCCATCCCCCCATCACCTATATCCCCCCATCACCTATAGCTGCCATTTCTCCCTATGTTAACCCTCCCTAACTCCCTACTCTCTATTGTCCCTCCCCTAGTCCTCCCAACGTAACCCAGTGTGTGATGCTCCCCTCCCTGCGTCTGGGTGTTCTCACTGTTCAACACCCACCTATGAGTGAGAACATATGGTGTTTGATTTTCTGTTCTTGTGTCAGTTTGCTGAGCATGATGGTTTCCAGATTGATCCATGCCCCTGAAAAGGACACAAACGCATCATGTTTTATGGCTACATAGTATTCCATGATGTATATATGTCACATTTTTTTTTTTGGTCCAGTCTATCTTTAATGGGCATTTAGGTTGGTCCTAGGTCTTTGCTATTGTAAACAGTGCTGCAATGAGCATAGGTGTGCATGTGTCTTTATAATAGAATGATTTATTATCCTTTGGCCATATACCCAGTAATGGGATTGCTGGGTCAAATGGAATTTCTATTTCCAGGTCCTTGAGAAATCGCCAGATTGTTTTCCACAATGGTTGAACTAATTTACACTCCCACCAACAGTGTAAAGGTGTTCCTATTTCTGCACATCCTCTCCAGTATCTGTTGTCTCCAGATTTTTTAATGATTGCCATTCTAAATGGCATGAGATGGATCTCAATGTGGTTTTGATTTGCATTTCTCTAATGAACAGTGATGATGACCACTTTTTCATATGTTTGTTGGCCTCATATAGGTCTTCTTTTGAAAAGTGTCTGTTCATGTCCTTTACCCATTTTTGAATGGGTTTGTTTGTTAGTTTTCTTGTGAATCTGTTTTAGTTCTTTGTAGATTCTGGTTATTAGCCTTTCATCAGAGGGGCAGATTGCAAAAATCTTTTTCCATTCAGTTGGTTGCTGGTTAACTCTAATGATTATTCATTTGCTGTACAGAAGCTCTGGAGTTTAATTAGGTCCCATTTGTCTACTTTGGCTTTTGTTGCCATTGCTTTTGGTGTTTTGGTCATGAAGTCCTTGCCTATGCCTGTGTCCTGAATGGTTTTGCCTAGGTTTTCTTCTATGGTTTTTATGGCGTTAGGTCTTATGTTTAAGTCTTTAATCCACCTGGCATTAATTTTAGTATAAGGTGTCAGGAAGGGGTCTAGTTTTTGCTTTCTGCACATATCTACCCAGTTTTCCCAATGCCATTTATTAAACTGGGAATCCTTTCACCATTGCTTGTCTTTGTCAGATTTGTCAAAGATCAGATGGTTGCAGATGTGTGGCATTGCCTTCGAGGCCTCTGTTCTGTTCCATTGGTCTATATCTCTGTTTTGGTTCCAGTACCATGCTATTTTGGTTACTGTAGCCTTGTAGTATAGTTTGAAGTCAGGCAGCATGATTCCTCCAGCTTTGTTATTTTTGCTTAGAATTGACTTGGCTGTGTGGGCTCTCTTTTGGTTCCTTATGATGTTTAAGATGGTTTTTTTCCAGTTCTTTGAAGAGGGTCATAGGTAGCTTGATGGGTATAGCATTGAATCTATAAATTACTTTTGGTAGTATGGCCATTTTTCAAAATGACATTTCCTCCTAACCATGAGCATGGAATGTTTTTCCATCTGTTTGTGTCCTTTCTCATTTCCTTGAGCAGTGGTTTGTAGTTCTCCTTGAGAGGTCCTTTACATCCTTTGTTAGTCGTATTCCTAGGTATTTTATTCTCCTTGTAGCATTTGTGAATGGCAGTTCATTATTGCTTTGTCTGTCTTTAAGTCCATTATTGGTGTATAGGAATGCTTGTGATTTCTGCACATTGATTTTGTATCCTTAGACTTTGTAGAAGTTGCTTATGAATTTAAGGAGACTTTGGGGTGAGATAGTTTCACAGCTGAATTCTACCAGACATACAAAGAGGAGCTGGTGCCACTCCTTCTGAAACTATTCCAAAAAATCCATAAAGAGGGAATACTTCCCAAATCATTTTTTGAGACCAACATCAATCCTGATACCAAAACCTGGCAGAGACTCAACAAGAAAAGAAAACTTCAGGCCAATATCTATGATTAATATAGATACAAAAATATTCAATCATATACTGGTAAACCAATTGCAACAGCACATCAAAAAGCTTATCCATCACAATCAAGTAGGCTTCATCCCAGGGATGCAAGCCTGGTTCAACATATGCAAGTTCATTCCTTATTCTAACTTATCATAGCTTCTTTAAGTTAGAAGTTCAGAGAGTATTTGAGGCCATATGTGAAGACTATACATAAATGATGCTCATCTTTTTTCTTTAGAGTGTTTATTAAAAAAAAGAAACTTACATATAATTATGCCCTCTTAATTCTGTAAGTGTGAATGATAACCTTTTAATTAGAAATTTTAGGTCCATCAAAATGTCTGGGTTTTTTAAATAATGACTCTAGGCTACTAAATTGCCAAAATATTAATCTAGAGGTAAACCCAAACTTCAATATGTTTTGTCCTCATATAATATTCATATTCAGGATCTATGATTCAGCAATTTTTCTAACAGTGTGATCCATAACTTATAGTTAAAAATAGCAATAATTAATATAAAATGATGGAGGCCGTAATTTAGGAGACTTGGATTTACATCTGAATTCTGCCAGTAGTTAGCTATAACCTATAGTGTTATTATCACTCTAAATGTTGTTAAATTTATATATTGTATCAGGCACACTGGGAATATATCTGTTTTGCTGAATATCCTCAAGTTTTATAAGATATGGTAATTTTGTAAATTACATAAGCATTCACAATATATTGTATTATAGTGAAGGAAAAATTAAATAAGAAAAGCCATGTAAAATCATAAAATATCATATAATGCAGATTTTATATGATGAATTTTATACTATTTGCATTCACATAAGATTATATGATAAAACTGACCATTTTAATACAGGCATTGACAATGTGGTTCATTCTTTGATCTATAATTGCATTTTTTTATTCCAGTAGAATTTAATATACTTATTTATTTGAATTATATGGGCTCTTTAGGTGGCAAGTATTGAGTTATCAGCTAGAGTAGCATATGTGCTGAATGTTTGTTTGCTTACGTTTGCACGTAAGCATTTTTCAATATTTGTTTGACTTCAAGTCACACTTCCAAATCCAGGTTGAGTGTTAGTCTGCTTAATCTCAACATTATTCGATGCACGGTGAGAGAAAGTATATTCTGCTTCTTAAACATGTTGAATATCTGTCAATGATCACAAATCATATCTTGATAGCCTAAATGTTATATCATAATTTAAGTTATTGGCTAACATTCTAGAAAATATTGTGAAATCAGTTAATTTTCTTGTATAAAAGCAATTTCAAAATTTGTACATACACACGTAGACTTGTGGTATACTTATAGCAAAAATGTGAATAACTGTGGAAAAAATGCTTAAAGATTAACTGTAAGATTTTCCTTTGAAACTTTAAAACCTGAAGATAGCACAGATTTTTGTTGCTGTACATACAAGCTTTTTTGTATTTATATCATTTAAAAATTTATACAGTTCACTGGTTCTTTCTCTCTAAAATCATAAGCTAATATGATCAAAACAAAATCTATTTTTAAGACACATTGGCTCACTAAACAAAATGAACTAAATATAAGGAATTTGCTGCCTGAATAAACATTTCTAAAATTTCATAGATAAATTAAACATATTCCTTGGCTTTCGGAATATTTAATAATTCCCAATACTGAGAGAACATTAACTTAGTTGATCCTCATATTTAAAGTGTTCATATAAATTTGTGGATGTATAAATGCTGAGCATTATGTTTTTTTAACACATTGAGAGACTAATGCAAAAATATGTTAATCCATGTACAATTATTTGGTATTTATTTCAGTATGAAGTAATTAACTCTGTATTTTTTTTATGACCATGTGGACTTGATGTTCCTCTCTTTCTCTGATACACAGACACACACACACACACACACACACACACACACACACACACTATACACCTAAGTTCTCCATTTTTATTTGTCCTCATCTTCCTCATTCTTGGTTTTCCGCTGACCCACCCATGTGTTGACCTCTGGATATGCAGAAGGATATCAGAAACATCTTAGTTAGAAAATTCAACCTGTTTATTCAATGGCAGTAAGAAACCACTCTATTAAGTTGTAAATTACTATTTTTTTTCTACCATCCTGTAATTACACACAAGCTTATCAGTATTTTACATGGATAATTAGAAAGTTTTAAAAATATTGAAAAGGAAAGTAATATGAAGGAAAATAGAAATTAATAAAGGAAAAGAGAATGGAAAGGGAAAAGTGGGGAGGAAGAGAGATTTTTTTTTTTTTTTTTTTTTTTTGAGACGGTGTTTCGCCCTTGTTACCCAGACTGGAGTGCAATGGCGCGATCTCGGCTCACCGCAACCTCCGCCTCCTGGGTTCAGGCAATTCTTCTGCCTCAGCCTCCTGAGTAACTGGGATTACAGGCATGCGCCACCATGCCCAGCTGATTTTCTGTATTTTTAGTAGAGACGGGGTTTCACCATGTTGACCAGGATGGTCTCGATCTCTTGACCTCGTGATCCACCCGCCTCGGCCTCCCAAAGTGCTGGGATTACAGGCTTGAGCCACCGGGCCCGGCCGGAAGAGAGATTTTAGGCAAACATTCATATATGTATCATTGCACTAAAATTTTGTTCCTCTCTACTATTAATTACATACCAGAAAATGACTATGAAAATAGTTAGCAATTCACTATCCCCAGCTTATTATACTGTGTCTCCTATGATCAAGCCCTTCGCACATGGTATATTGAGTTTCTAGGGTCATAGAGTTAATTTCAGCAACCCACTGCCCTCAAGAAACTCACTATGAAATATAATGAGTTTCATGTGGACCTGTAATAGCAAGGTGAAGTATGTCAGAAATACTAGAATAATAGAATAAACTGAGATTTTAATTTAACCCAGAATGCTGTGAGATTGATGTTTGTTGGAAGAAATATTGAAGTTGGAATTCGAAGAATGACAGGATTTGTACCAACAGGGAGGGCAAACTGAACAGCTTAAACAAAAACAATATAAGTTAAATAAGCTTAGGGCATGCAACATTAAAGGCAAAGTAAAATCAACACACACAAACATAGGTTGCTTGGAGAAGAGTGACAAGGGATAAATCCAGAGTAGATTATATAAAGATTTTGCTGATATTGGCTCTCTTGCAATGTATCTTGTTTGATGATGTCTTTTATATTGCAGGAGTCCAGTAAGTATTTTTAGTTTAGTTGTTTGAAGTACATTTATCTAGTTTACAGATTATATTCTCTATTTTTATACTTCTAGAGATTTTATTATACAAAATGTGGGTTATATATTTTGTGTTCTTAGGATTTTTCCTACCTCCAACCTTTGCAATGATTGCTGGTTTTCTTGGCTTTGCATGTATCACTCCACATTCCCAGAACTTGCTTGCATGTCTTTCATGACTTGCACACAATTTTGAGCTGCTCATTGATAGTAGGCATCATGCAAACTACCCTGCATGCCATAATTTTGGGCTTTCTGTATGTTGCTCTGCCTTACATTTATATAGTTCATTGTATCCAGCATGATTGCAATACTTAATTTTTAGTTCATAATTAGAAGCTGAAAATATCTGGAAATTAAATTAGAACTTATTGAGCACTTACTATGGCATAATTGTTTTAGTATATGCTTTATTTTTGTTATCTCAATTATCCTATTGAATACTAATTCCAAAAACGAATAGCCAGGTAAGTAAGACCTTTGCACAAAATCCAACAGCTGTGAGTGTTTGGTTATGTTTTGACCAGAATAAATTTTTTTAGAACCAAGGCAATTTTTTCCTGTGCCTTCCTGACTTTCTAATAAAAGGAATCTAAAGTTAGAAATCAAAATACGCAGAGAATGTTAAGTTAAAGGGTATTCAAGAAATGCTCTACTAAATCTCCCAGGATTGGTCATTTTAGAAGAGGATGTGGTTACCTAGAGTAATCACTAAAATCTAGTAACAATTAAGAGACATAATAGAAAAAATGCCAAAAAGCAATTATTAGTGACCATCCAATAAAGATGAAGCTGTTTAGGAACCAATGATTCTTTTTTTTTTTTTTAATTTTTATTGCATTATAGGTTTTGGGGTACATGTGCAGAACGTGCAAGATAGTTGCATAGGTACACACATGGCAGTGTGTTTTGCTGCCTTCCTCCCCTTCACCCACACTTGACATTCATCCCCAGGCTATCCCTCCGCAGCCCCCGCGCCGCTGTCCCTCCCCCATTCCCCCCAATAGACCCCAGTGTATAGTAGACCGCCTCTCTGTGTCCATGTGTTCTCATTTTTCTCACCGACCTATGAGTGAGTATATGCAGTATTTCTTTTTCTGTTCTTGTGTCAGTTTGCTGAGAATGATGTTCTCCAGATTCATCCATGTCCTTACAAAGGACACAAACTCATCATTTTTGATTGCTGCATAATATTCCATGGTGTATATGTGCCACATTTTCCCAGTCCAGTCTATCATCGATGGGCATTTGGGTTGGTTCCAGTTCTTTGCTATTGTAAACAGTGCTGCAATGAACATTCGTGTGCATGTGTCCTTATAGTAGAATGATTTATAGACCATTGTGGAAGACAGTGTGGCAATTCCTCAGGGACCTAGAAATAGAAATTCCATTTGACCCAGCAATCCCATTACTGGGTATCTATCCAAAGGACTATAAATCATTCTACTATAAGGAACCAATTATTCTTTAACACATTTGAGCTAGTAACATAATTTCTGCAGTATGGAAGCTATTTCACTAGGTTTAGAATGGTGTGAGAATAGTTCAGTAAAACAGGGTACAGATTTATTTCATATCTGCAATATGTTAAAGTACAATTTCAGTTGAAAATAATTAGGTAGTATATTAAACCCAAATTTGATTCTCTATTATAGGTGTGGTTAAAAGAAATATAAAAGAGTTAAATTGCCAAGTTCAGAAAAGAGGAAAAATCCTTGATAATGACATAACAAATATATGTATTTTAAAAGAGCTGGCAAGTGTACAAGAAAAATATGAGTTGTATATAATACTACTATGCATGAAATGTGGAAAATTAATCTTATTCTTGTAATTACTTTTGTGTATTGGTATTTACATTCATCAATAATTGACTCAGTTATAAAAATATTTCAGTGGTATTGATTATTATAGAACCCTGAATACTTTGAAATTCTATTTTAAGAATAAAAAAGATAAATTATAATTATTAGTTTGCTTTCATTGCCCACTCCAATTCCAATTTGCTGAGAATTAAGAAAAAAAAATTTTTATTTTGAAACTAGGAATGGAAATGTGTGTGTGTGTGTGTGTGTGTGTGTGTGTGTGTGTGTGTGAAAAAGAGAATACATAAATAAAGTTTATTCTAAAATCATAGTGTATATTTTTTAATAAAACCACATTATCCTAATTCTTGGAAATAAAACATTACTGAAATGTGACTTTTCGCTGGAAACATTCTTTGCCTCATAAACACATATTTCCCTTAGTTTTAACTACCTTTTCCTTCCATTTTCTGATTCTCTTTAAGTAGTTAGTCTTAATAATATGCCTATGATCTAGGCAAACAGAAATTCTGACCTCGATTTGAATAAGCACACTTTGTTTCAGTTGAGTGAATTTTGTATTGTTACAGTCAAATTTCAGATCATTTCTCATTGTACTTAGAGTCAACCCAAATTTGTAATACACTAGCTTATCATTCACTAAGGAGTTTCATTTTTCCATCCCCCACAATAACAAATGATTTATATGAACTTCTTTAAAGCTTTGTTTCTGTCCCAGAGTTTTTATCTTTATTGGCAGTGTTCCTTCAAATCTCATGCTGCCCTTCTGGTCAATTGGAAAATTCAAATCATGTGAAGGTTACTAACAAGTTCTCAATACTAAGTACTCTGCCTTGATCATTACATATTCCACACATATAACAAAATATGACATGATTCCATATATATGTGCGAATATGTATCAATAAAAAAGGGAAAGAGATTAGTGCCAAAAACAATAAAATACATAGGTTTCACAAAGAAAGATATTCTTACTCATTCAGATACATGCAAACTTTTGCCACTACATTTCCATTGAGAATTTGTACTTAGTTGGAAAACCAGAAACCTTCTTTTATAATTTCCTCATTCACCACACATTGCTGGCATTTTTGTTTTCATGAGCTGTTAGTATGCTATACAGAGTAGTGTATAGATGAAATAAATTTGGCAACAGATGAAATAAATCTGGATATCCATGCAATGTACTAAGACTCTGGATTCAACAAAGCTCCCCAAGTGATTCTAATGCACAACCATATTTAAGCGCCATTGGCATACATTTGTTCTTTCTATTCCTCCCTGCACAAGTACCACTCTGTCTTCATTATCTGAAAGTATAACTTCAGTTTCACAATGAATACAGCATAAAGTGTGCAGAGAATGAGCAGAGGTCTCTATACGGCGGGGCTAATGAGGAATAAACTTTTACTATTTCTACTCTTATTATTCTCCATGGCATTCACAAAAGTGAGGTGAGACAGAGTAAGGGGACTGTGAAAGAAAAATATTCTTTAAAGCATAAATTATCAGGAGGCAAACACCACCTTATCCAAAAGGACAAGGTTTACATCACCAGTAATAAAAAGTAGCGACACTATTAACCTTTTGATGGGATGCAGTGAGAAGGCTGCAACATAACTTTTGTGATATCCTTACCCAAAAATGAATAACTTCATCTAAATCGTGAAAATATCAGGTGATCACAAATTCAGGGGCATTCAACTAAATATCTGACCACTCTTCCTCAAAAATATCTAGATCGTTAAAAACAAGAGAAGACTAACAAACTGTTACAGATAGCAAGAGACTAAGGAGAAATAACTACTAAATGCAAGGCACACGTCTGCATGAGATCATGGAACAGAGCTAGCATCATTAGTGGAAACACTGGTGACACTTTGCTAAGGTCTGTAGTTTAGTTAAATGTATTGAACCAATGTAAATTTTCTGGTCTTGATCATTTTACTATGTTCATATAAGATGCTACTCTTAGGGGAACCTAGAAAGAGGAATATACAAGAATTTTCTGTATGCCTTTCACAACCTTTCCTTTAATCTGTAGCTTGCAAAAAAAATAAAAAGTTTAAAACATAAATCTCCACAGGTAAGTAAAGTAAGTAAGTAAAGTTTAAAACAAAAACCATTACAGGTAGGTTAGTTATCCTCTGACAGTAAAATTAATAAAGCAATGTGCTTTATCAGGAGCAAAGTAGACATTAAAGGAAAAATTTACATGCCTGGAATACTGAAAAACATAAAATATTTGTTTACTTTTCAGATGATAAAATAGATCAATAGAAACAAAACACTTAACATAGTGCCTGGAATCAAAATAAGCCTTTAATAAGTAGTAGTGATTTCTTTCTTAACTGCCAAAGAAAGAACAGAAGTGAAAGTAATCCACTTCAAAAGAACTCTACTGCATTCCTGAAAACTGTTTTCATAGAGATTTAAAAGAAAAATTACATACTAGTCACTGTGTAATACCAAGGACACATATTTTATCTGTTTACCTTTTAGTAATGATAAATATGTTTATTGAACAATTAATATACGTCAGAAAATGTTCTGAACTCTAGGAATACTGATGATGAACAAAACAAACCTAGTCTCACTTTCACTGGGATTGCACATTGTATGAACTGGTTTTAGAAAAACAGCTTGTATATTTTCATGAAAAGAAATCACAGCTCTATCAAACTAAGAAATGGTCTTCCTTCTGGGCATGAAATGGGGCATGATTAAAGCACATGGATTAGATTAACTTGGTTGAAATTTCAGCTCTTTCTCTTAATCTTAGCTAAGTTTTCAAAATTGAATTAAGTATTTTCTTATTTTTAAAATTGAAAAAATATTACCTAGATTGCCAGGATACAAAGAGAATTAATTCAAATAACACATGTAAAAAATGCATTACATTGCCTGTCATATATTGGGTTCTTAGTAAATGATAGTTACAAAATACAGCAAAATGTATACATATGTAAGGAAGAAGCTAGAAGGACTTATCATCACAGAATTATAAAATATAAAAATATGTGATATACCAATCAGATAATACATATATAATACTTAGCATGGTACCTATAACATAAAAGCAATAAATAAATGTAATAAAAAAATTTTCAAAGTAAAAAGTTAAATAAAAGCACATTCGATATAAATAAAATAGGCTATCATGCATATCAATATAAAGTAATAAAATAATCAGACATATGAATACTTCAAGTACTCACAGAATTACAATTACTCACAGACATTACAATACTTCAAGTAAACTATTTAAATAATTGGTTTAAAAAATTCAAATTAATTATAAGATTTCATTATGGTGTACAGTTCATATTTGTACTCAAAACCATGAAAAAGAATGAGTACATTCATTATAAGAATAGATGCCAGATATATAAATATGTTTAAAATACCGCCTATTTTGTGGAAAGCAGCTATATCAAACTAAAGAGAAGCAATAATAAAAGTTATAACAGAAGAAAACTTACCATACAAATTAATAGTATTCCTAAATATGTAGTATAAAGGGATTCAATACAAAACTTACAGACAAGCCATACCTACATGCATCATGACAAATAAGAAGAAAAACAACTGTTAATAGTAGTATCCAGGGAACAGAGAGGAGGAGAGGAAAAGATGTCTTCAAAAGAGACAAAATCCAGATGGACTCAGATTTCTCTTAAATTACCTGACACAAATGGAGAAACTTTTGTGGGTTTTGAAGGATTATTGAATAATTTTCTACCAAGAGATTAATGGAAATAATGACAACAACAACAGCTGTGTTACTTTTCTGTAAAACAATGATAATAATACATTAGAAAAATAATCATTGTAATCTCCAGTTGATTATTTGTCTTCTTTATGAGTGATATATAATTAAATCTTCAAAACAATCCAGTGAGTTGGATGAACATTAGTTTTATCATTTGTAGATAAAAAAACTCATTTTCAGGCAGGTCAATTACCTGTTATTACACCAATACTATGATTCAATACCAGCATTATTGTTATAAAAATAAAGTATCTCTTCTGATGAAAAGCAGTTGAAAATATTGTGCAATATAAACGGGTTCATGAGATGTTTTGTCTATTTACCCTCTACAAATAATTATTTGAAACATACCATTCTGCAAAAATGTGAATAAAAATTGAGAGCCTCATGCATGAACAAGTTTTAGAAAAAAAATGAAGTTACATTTGAAAGAAATAGCCATCCTACAGAGGAGTGAAAAATGCATGGGTCATATTAATCTGGTGTAAATGTCTAACCTGCTCTGCAAAGTTGGATAAGTTATTTAAAATCTGATTCCAGTAATAAGAACCTATTAATAAACCCTACACTGCATACTGTAATAAATAAAGGAAAATAAATTGTATAAAACTCTTAGAACAAGGCCAGTTATGTTGTAAGCCTAAATAAATCCAAGCTTTTATTATTGTTCTGAAGTCTTGAAAACTGTTAGACAGAGAGAAAGGCCACACAGGTTCTGTAAACATTAATACAAGATTGTCAACTGAAATTAAAATAATTTCAATAATTAAATTAACAAATGTCAACTGAAACTATGAAAAAAGTTATAATTTAAAATCATCACCAGTCAGGTTTGGAAAAACTCCTTTAAATATTTTTTGAATAAAACATTATAATGTTCCTGAAATTATTTTCTTTATATAGTCTTTTAGTAACTTAAGTAATTACAATTATTTTTATACTGATGGTTTAAAGTGTGTCATAAGAAAAATAAAATATTCAAGTCAATGAACTTAATTGTTCATAAAGGGGATTTTTTCTCTCACTCTGCAGTGCTAGTTGCAATATACTTTCATAAATGAAAAGGAAGTAATGTACATGAAGAAAAAATAATAACAAAACAAAACAATTCATCTGGAGGTGTCTTGAGTAATAGTCACAAAGTCTGTTTTTGAAGAACTCCAGATGTGTTGCTGCTCAGATCTCTTGAGAGAAAACCTTAATTGTGAGTATATCTAAAAAAAATATGATCACGATTTTAAGATTTTATGTTCAAATAAAAGCCATGTGTAAGATTGGTCAGTTATATGTACTACATCTTAATAAAAAGGCAGTCAATTACACAGAAACATACACTCTCCTGAGTGTTTTAGAAAAATTGGATATACCTCAAATTAACAGAAAGTAATAATTAATGCATTAGTCTATGCATTCATTGTATATTTTCATATACAACCACATTCCAACCAGAAACTATAAGAGTGTAGTTTTTACAGTGCAGAAATTCTATCGGAGACCAATATATCTCAGTTTTCTGTAATACATAGCACTAAGGTGATAATATTGCAGTGATGAAAAAGATGACATAAACCATCAAGTATGACTGAATCCAGTTTCTAATACAGAACATTTTTTCGCCTAGCAACTAGCTGAAAATTCCTAAGTTCAAGTTCATATCTTGAACTTAGGCAAAGCAGATAAATATGGATTTTTTTTTAAAAAGAGCAAAATGTTGCATTTAAGCATCAGAATAATCAGAAATATTAAATAAATACATATCAAATTTAAAGAATACATAAAAAAATGTAAAAGGAGAATAGAAATACAAATTGCAAATGACCATTTAAAATAACATCCTAACTAATAGTTAAGATAAGAAAAATAAAACCAGATACCAGCTTTTCATGGTTCAAATAAAACATATTTTAACGTGATTTTCAGCTCCAGAAAAGGTATGATGAGGGATCGTATGACACAATCCAAAATGTTATAAATTCAATATCAAGTCTAACCAAAAATATCATTCTAAATTGGAAATGCATTTATCTATTTGCATCTGGGTTTTTCAACATAAGAACTTGAGCCATAGAAGTAAATTCTGCTAACAGAAATGTGGTAAATAATATATGACATATTCATATGAAAGACCCCTATATAACCATTAGAAATTATATGTTTAAGAATAGCGTTGTGACAGGAGACACACTTGTTTTAGAAAGTTAAATGCACAACCTGAAATGTAATGATTTCTCAAGATAGAGATATTAAGTGTAATGTTTACTCTCTCCTCTCTGTATTCTTTCTGTATTCTTTAGGTCTTTCAAGCTTCAATTCAGGTTTTCATATTACATTTAGTTATGTCTCTTTGGTCTCCATTAGCCATTTTGTCTCCATGACCTTGACACTCTTAGAGAGTACTGGCCAGTTATTTTATGTAATTTCCTCCATGTGGTCTCGTGTGATGGTTCCTCAAGATTAAATGCACGTTTTCAGCAAGAACTGCACAAAAATGTGGCATCAAGAGTCATATGTTACAACTCCACAGGAAACTTGACAGGCACCGCCTTAGCACGTCATCTTATCTTTTTAAAAGAAAATTTAGAGGCAGCTAAGTGGAGCTAGTGTCTTAATTACATTTTCTGAAATTATAATTGTTTAAGCAGTTTTATCCCCCAGATTCCATTGAACATTTTGTACATGTGACTGGCAGTTTAATTGGCCCTTATGTATACCCAGCATTAGTCTAACTTCATGGTTATGTTTCTAGAATCAAAATTTAGGAATCGCATAACCATATTTTATACTTAATGACTCTTTTAACTTTCCAGTATACCTATTATTTTGTAAGCTCCTGAAGACAGACATAGATATCCCCTAGCTTTTGAATTCTCAGAAAATTATCTGTGAGTGGTTGATACTGATTAAATAGTAATGACTGCTGAATGACTACCTGACTAGCCAGTTAAAAGTGGGAATATCACCTTTAGGATCCAGTGAGGATTTCTCATTATTCCAAATAGCCCACAAAAATATCTCTGTAGGCTTCGAAGAGAAGAAATAAAGATGGTATAAGCCAGCAATTGTTTTTTTCCTTACATAATTGAGAAAACAAATAGACCTGGTGTTTCGTTCTACTTTAACACTGCCACTTCATACCTTTCCACAACTGTTATTTTATAAAACACATTTTGTAAAAAAAAAGTTTTTAAACAGTTATGAACAAAATAAGAAATAGAAATAAAATCCACCAAATCAAATGATCATGATACAGTATTGCTGTTTCCTTATATTATCACACTCACTTTGGTTTAACATCTGTTCAATAACATCTCAGGTTATATTTTGGGATGTGTGACAATTTTTTTTCACAAATTCTTTACTCACAACTCAGAATGTTCCCATTAATTGTGATTTGTAAAGGAAGCATTTAAGTCAGGGCAGATGCTGAACAGCCTGGGTATGGAACTATGGCAGGTACGAAATGACACATGGAATTTGCAAGTGGGCACGGATGGCCAGATGGTATTGGCATCTGAGAGATTTATTACACTAAGTTGGCAATAAAACATGTGTGATCACTAATTTAACATACAAAACTGATCCAGAAAATGTTTATGTTAAACAAATCTCCTCTCTAAATATCAGGTGCAGCATGTTACATTATGTTTCATTTCTCTTTTGAGAGATCCAAATATTGAAAATTGAATTCTTTCTTTTCAGCAAGAGTTCCATTCATTTGGGGCAAGTCATGTCTATATAAGCAAATTTAAGTAAATAGATGCACAGTTCTCCATATATTGTAGGCAAGTGAAATGAAAGAGTAGGGATATGATTTTCCTTGGTTTATCTTAATTATACCTTGGTCCTATACTTAACTCTGGTTGGCTAGACCCTCTGTTTATGACATATAACTCTTGGCTAAGATGTTGAAAATTTCATGTAGGGAAACATGGATTTGTTTTTAGATTAAAGTTTAAAATTCAGTTCTGATTAGAGCCCAAACGCTTTCCCACTATGTGGTAGAGAAAGCAAATTGAAAAAGTATACTAAAATATTAAGAGTTATCTTCATCTGATATTTTTAGGTAAAATATTATAGCAAAATTTTTATGATGGACATGAATTATTCTCATCATCATCTTATTTTAATAACATCATTCATGCAATTTAAAAATTAACTGGACTGCCAAAATGACAGAAAAATCTATTTTTGTAAATTGCTCCTAATGGATGAGATAGAACACTAAGATTGAGAAACGTACAAAGCTTAGAATAGGATACTTTATTTTCATAGCTATACTGACTTGTTTCATGACTCTAAATGATTAAAGGTAACTAGTGGCCTTGCAAAAGTTATTTTGATCCTTTGATGTTATGTCTTAAACACAGTTTATAATATCTTGTCAAAGAAATAAAGGAATAGAGATTAAATAGCATCTAATAAATTCCTTTGTGATCCTATGAATGTGTGCCACACTATCAATGAATACTATAATTGCATAATGTTTTCTCTCAGGGTAAATTCCTTGCATGTCTCTAGGAGATGCCACTCAGTTTATACTAGTCAGTAACTATTGTTGTTATGAGTGCCTATATCACTAACAAACTGGTTTATACTATTTGTCTTCTAGTGACACAATTAGAGGAGGTTGAGGACTTCATCTTTATGTATTAATTTCTTAATAATTTCTCTTGAATTGCCAAAATGTTGCAGATACAGTAAGTCTGGAAATACAGGCAAAGAACAAAAAAGAGACTGTTGCTTGTTTCCATGTATAATTGTACTCTGCTGAGGACATGGTTATGTAAAATAACCATTGCAGTACAATATTGTATTTTCTGAAATCTAGGAATAAACAAAGCATTAGAGAGCAGTGTCTGAAGTAAAACTAATACTGGCCTAGGAAAGTCTATGGCAGCATGTGAACTAATATTTGAGAGAGAGTCAACCAGATGAACACTCACAGGAAGAACACTCAGCCAGAAATAACTACACATGCAAAGGCTTGGGAAATAAGAAAGCATAGTGTGATGGTTAATAGTGAGTGTCAATTTGATTGGATTAAAGGATGCAAAGCATTGTTCCTGGGTGTGTCTGTGAGGGTTTTGCCACAGGAGATTAACATTGGAGTCAGTGAGCTGGGAGAGGCAGATCCACCCTCAATCTGGTTGAGCATCCTCTAATCAGCTACCAGCATGGCTAGAATAAAGCAGACAGAAGAAGGTGGGAGAGGCTGACTTGCAAAATCTTCTGACCTTCACCTTTCTCCCCTTCTGGATGTTTCCTGCCTCGAACATGTGACTCCAGGTTCTTCAGCTTTTGGACTCCTGGACTTATATCAGTGGTTTGCCAGGGGCTCTGGGGACTTTAGCCACAGATTTGGAGGTTATACTGTCAGTTTCCCTACTTTTGAGGTACTGGGATTCAGAAGGGCTTCCTTGCTCCTCAACTTGCCTATTGTGGGACTTCACCTGGTGATCATGTGAGTCAATTCTCCTAATAAACTCTCCTTTATATATACATCTATCCTATTAGTTTTGTCCTCCTAGAGAATCTTGACTAATACCCATAACTTGTTCAAAGACATACAATTATTATTGATGTATATGGAGTGATGGAGCAAGCAGAGATGAGTCTGGAGGAGTATTCACAAAGCAGATGAAGAATAATATTGTATCTCATGAATAAAAGTTTAAAACGTATTCTTAAGACTTGGGGAGCAAATGAAGACTACTGATCAGGGCAGTGAAAAAGAAGATATATGTGTCAGGAAGATGACTATGGTGGCATACTGTAGCCTATAAAGGAGCTGGTGGGACAAAACAAAGGACATTATTACTGGTCTCCAAAGAAGATGATAAATTATTTGGACTAAGCTAATGTCAAAGATGATGAGGAAGAGGGAAGTTATTTTTGCATGTGTGATCTTCTAAATCTATAATTGCAGGATTTAAATATTAATTCAAATTCAGTGGAAAGAAGGTTGGGAAAATAAGGTAAGACTTCATTGTTTAATAAATTTTGACAGACTTACCAGAAGAATGATGAATCTGCAGACTTTGAGTAGTGGGAAGCTGTTCATATAAAGCTAAATAAAGGAAGGTGAGTGAATTTGGGTATAAAATAACACTAAGCTCAATGTTGGATCTATTATACTAAATGGGCTCTTAAAATATCCCGAGACTGCTGGCAGGTATTTGGATATATAGATCTGAAGACAATTTTGATGTGTCCATGTAGGCATGATTTGAGACATTGATCACCACATGCGGGGTCAGTCCTGCAAACCCTGACTCTGAGATGGATGAATAAATACACTCAAACACAGAGTATAGTGAATGAGTGGGCTAGGGAGGTCATCAGCTGCTCTCAGAGGGCAGTTGCAGCTACCCAACCCCTTACTAGCTGTTCCTTCTCACGTTATTCAGTATAGATTTAATAACAGAGGTTCTAGGTCAACACGCTTGTTGACAATCAACATGGTTAAAAGAGTGGTTATACAAACAATAGAGGGTTTGGTTCTGCAGCCTAGAGCAAACACCATTAATGAGTGATTTCCCTGGTCAACCTCCTTGCAAGATGGCCATCTGGCACAACGTATACATGAATAAACAAGCTAGTTAGAGTAAGACAAAGGAATGTGGGGTAAACAGACTTAACTGAGGAAGCTTCTATTATCCCTAATCTTTACCTTATGTCATACTGCTCTAAGGTAAGAACTGGCTGCCTTCAGTCTGTTCCATTATTACAAGTTATGAAAGCCTTCCAAAAGGTTTGAGACTGTATCTTATAACTTTCCCTAATATTTCCCTTGATATTTCACCAACCCCACTGAATGAATCCCAACAATGAGTGTCATTTTTACAAAAGTGATGTTAGAATTGTTAGGGCCTGAGTAAAATAAGCCATGAATAATATTAAAGTGAGAAAAAACAAGAGCTAAGTACAAAAACTTTGGAAATATTCACTTTTATGAAATGTCCAAGAAAAACCTAGCAAAATGAATAGCAAAAACTGAGAGACAGAAAGAGAAATAGATGATAATCGTATCCCAGAAATTAAGAGCAGAAGTTGTGTAAGGAAGGTATTAAATATGGAAGAGAGAAACAAATTAAGATAAAGACTGAAATAAATTCATTGTATTTACAATGAACTGCAAGAGGCATTTGTAAACGGGAAACTAAACTTCAGTGGTGGAAAAGTGAAAGGAGGGTGTCATGTATAACTCTTACATGTATACAAACTTTTGCAAAAATGTTGAATGAATGGAGGCTGAGAAACAATTTAATAACTAGAAGTAAATGCCAGGACAAGGGAAGATCTCTTCGTATTTAAGCAATATACTCAATACTCATTTGTGACCAGACAGGTTGCACTTCATCAGCTTAATACTAAAACAATGCAACTATTCAACATAGAGTCCATGTTCCCAATTAACCTAATAAAGTGTTTTAAACTCTTCTCTTATCCAAATAAAAATCAACCAATGCCATGTATTTTAGTTTGTTTAAACTAGAAGAGTTTACTACATTGAGTTTTTAAAATTATTTTAATAGCTTTAGTATATTTTGAAAATTCCAAGTCATTTGTTTCACATGACATCCTTCAATTTCAGCTTGCTTGTTTCATCATGATTAGATTGCAGCTATTTTTTCTTATTCTTCTTTGTTTTTATAGGAATATCACATAGGTGGTATTGTGTTGTTCTCAAGATATCACATTTTAAGGCATGCAATGTCAAATCATTATTGGTAATATTAAGTTCCACCATTTAATTAAAATGGCGTCTGCCTGATTGTTATATGGTAAAGGTAAACTACTTCCTTTGTTAATGAATGACTAATCTGTGACGTGATCTTTTGAAACTATATCCCTGTTTTTCAGCAATACTCTGACCAAAGTTTAGCATCAATTCAGAATTATTTCCAGCATCACTTTTTACTATATTTTTTTGGGGAACTGATAATGTTTTCAGTTCTATTGTTCCTTCCAGGTTTATTGGTTGATATTTCATGTTAGATAATTTTTAATTCGATATTGGAGCCGAGGAGTAATCTTAATCTTGGCATCATTGGCAAAAATACATATTCATTAGAGAACTTTGCCATAGCACTCTGTTGTACTTTACATACACTTCAAAAAATGATCAATCCATATTTTAGAAAGAATAGGGCTTCCCATTTTAAAATGTATTTAAGGCATACCTTTATTTCTTTAGCACTATTTTAGTTAGCACTTGACAAAGCAGTTAAAAAAAAAGAAGAAAACAAACATGATTTTGAAGATCCAGGAAATATCTACTTTCCAGAAACGGTATATGAGCTAATTCACTATTTTGTGGAGTGTATTAAAAATGAGATACGACTTGAGTGCTAAGAACCGTTTTCATTACTTTTAAACTAAAGAACAAAATTGGAAAGATGCTATGTTCTCCCACATATTTTCCTAGCCAATCAAAACATTTTTTCTATCAATCATAAGGTAACAATTATAAAGACCAAGTGGAATTGAATAATGAAAGTATGATAACATCACTGGACTGACAGTATATTGAAAAACACTCCTGTCACCTATAACAACAAATGATTTTTTTATTGCTCGTTAGCTACAAAAGACTGCAGGAGATTGCCTGGAGAACTCCCAGAAAGAAC
Source organism: Saguinus oedipus (assembly GCA_031835075.1). NCBI lineage: Eukaryota > Metazoa > Chordata > Mammalia > Primates > Cebidae > Saguinus > Saguinus oedipus. Next base: position 59,328,606 of record CM063171.1, on the reverse strand, counting down.
TTTAAAGCAAATTCATAAAATTAGACTAAATTAAACAATTTGGAAATGTAATTGGAGTCCTAGGAAGAGGAATTAAACCTAGTAACAGCAGATAGAATCTTTTGTTCCTGCAGTGCAGATTAACTTCTGCAGAACATTTTTCTTTTTCTCCGTGTGTTGGAATGAAACTTTTCCTAAACAACATGACGTAAGCAAATATTTTTAAAAATAACTATATGTTGTAAGGTGTTTAAGTGGAATCAAAGTTAGCAGTGTCTTATTCTCACAGCCTTAGTGCTAATTCCATCCCTTACTTTTTCTTAACTGAAAAATATTAAACTCCTACGTCTAGCTGCGTTTTACTTGCCTTTCTTCATTTACAACATATGTAGATTAGTATTTTTGCAATTGTAACACTGCTCCCTATTTGCTGGTTAGAAAAATAGCTGAATTCCTTAACATTCTGTAATCTGGCCACATTCTATCTGTTGCTTCAATTAGTTTCAATTCAATTCAATGCAATTTATTAAAATCATTATTGCAAATTTAGCTTGCCAGCCAAAGTGTTAGACTTTGATTTCAAAGAGCTCTCTGGTCAAAGTGGTACTTGTTTTAATAAGGCTTACAATAAGCAATTTAAATATATATATATTTATATAATAAATCTCATTTTTCTCACCCGCCTATGAGTGAGAATATGTGGTATTTCCTTTTCTGTTCTTGTGTCAGTTTGCTGAGAATGATGTTCTCCAGATTCATCCATGTCCTTACAAAGGACATAAACTCGTCATTTTTGATTGCTGCATAATATTCCATGGTGTATATATGCCACATTTTCCCAGTCCAGTTTATCATCGATGGACATTTGGGTTGGTTCCAGGTCTTTGCTATTGTAAACAGTGCTGCAATGTGGAAGACAGTGTGACGATTCCTCAAGGACCTAGAAATAGAAATTCCATTTGACCCAGCAATCGCATTACTGGGTATATATCCAAAGGAATATAAATCGTTCTACTGTAAGGACACATGCACACGAATGTTTATTGCCTGTTATCTTAAGCTGCGTTTTCTTAAAAGCAGATTTTGAAATGTGAATTTGTCTGCATGTTGTAGAGTTGAAGGAACAGAGATTGAAACAGAAAAATGTATCAGATAAAAGACCCAAGATGTTTAATCTAAAGTCCCTGCATTAGGCACAGGAGTGGGTCCTGGGGAGATGAACAGAACACCTTACATACTGTTCTGTCTGAAGGCTGGGACTTTTATTCAGAGAAATTATTCCCTGTTGGTTAAGGGATGCCCTGGGGGTCCTTGACTTCCCTACATACTGTAGGTGGAGCGGGCTCCCCAGGCTTCAGAGAAAACCCTGAGCCATAAAGGTGGAGATACTCGAGTACTAGCTAGAGACAGGACACTGTTAGCATGCACAACTGTGACAGAAATCACAGGTTAGCCCAGGGGAGGGAGTGCAGTACACCCAAAGCATCCAACCTGCTCTTCTTTGTCAACCGTGTTCTCCAGCTCTCCAACCTTCTGGACTGTTCCAGTCACCTCTCTTTCTTTAGGCAACTCTGTCAGATTTTTGGAGCTGGCCGACAAGACTAGCTGATAAATGCTTCCTGTGGGATTCTCCCACAGTCTGATCTGTTCTTTATCAAAATTGTTTTCGTCTTGATCATTTTAGGTTCATTTAACTAAATATTAAGTATAATGAGAATTACTATCTTTATTTATTATTATTATTATTTTTTTTTAGAGACAGAGTTTCGCTTTGTTTACCCAGGCTGGAGTGCAATGGCACCATCTCGGCTCACTGCAACCTCCGCCTCCTGGGTTCATTCAATTCTCCTGCCTCAGCCTCCTGAGTAACTGGGATTACAGGCACACGCCTCCATGCCCAGCTAATTTTTTGTATTTTTAGTAGAGACAGGCTTTCACCATGTTGACCAGGATGGTCTCAATCTCTTGACCTCGTGATCCACCCACCTCGGCCTCCCAAAGTGCTAGGATTACAGGCGTGAGCCACCGCGCCCGGCCCTATATTTATTTCTTATAGTGAGAATTACACTTCAGTGTGGTGCCCTGATATTTTTGACTCACTTATAGAAGCCCAATGATCTAGTTTGGATATTTGTCATCGCCAAATCTCAGGTTGAAATGTCACCTCCAGTGTTGGAGGTGGGACTTGTTAGGAGGTGCTTGGTTTATGGTGAATGCCTCATGATTTGGAGAGGTTGCTGTGATGCTGAGTGAGCTCTTCTGAGATCTGGTTATTTTAAAATGTATGGCATCTCCCCACCCCCTTGCTCCCACTCTGGCCATGTGAGACACCTGCCCTACCTTCGCCTTCGGCCATGATTCTAAGTTTCCTGAGGCCTCCCCAGAACCCAAGTAGATGTCAGTATCATACTTCCTGTACAGGCTGCAGAACCATGAGCAAATTAATCCTCTTTTTTTTTTTTTTTTTTTTTTTTATAAATTACCAGTCTCAGCTATTTCTTTATAGCAATGCAAGAGTGCCTAAAACACTCAACATACATTGAAGATGTCAAACGGAATTTAAAACGCCTTCAAATACAAAAATCATGGATAAATATGACATTATCTTGTAAATTTTCTGTCATGTATCATTGCTTATGTCAAAAAGAATCACACTGTATTTTTAGTGCCAGATTGTGGTTATATAAGAAATCTGATAAGTTAAAGACTACACTGATTTAGAGTAATTTTTGTTACGTAGATTCTTTTATTTTTTTTTTTTTTCATTTTAAACTTTATTGATGCTGATGAAAGGGAACATTAAACTTTCAACTCTGTGAACCACTCCATAAAGTCACAGAGACTTGATTTGTGGAAATCCCGCACAGTCAAGTCTAAATGGTCTCTCTCTCTCTAGCCTGGCCACACCCCAGCATACAATGGTAATTAAGCTGTCCTCGGCTGGCTCTGCAGTGTGATGCCACGTGTGGGAGGCTGTCAGCTCAAATGATTCTTCCCCAGGTTGTGCCTGTCCTGGGCATCACACACATGCTGCACAATAATTTTCCTCTGCTTCTCATTGCTCACAGTTCAGATTATTCTACCTCAAAAAAATCTTTCCTCATAAAAACTGCATACTAATTAACCCCTGCTCTCTTCTCTTTGTTGCTTTCAATCCTTGCCTAATTACCTGTGAAAATGTTGCTTCCGTTTCATTCAAACTCTCCCGGATTTCAGTGCCTACGCTTTGCCCACTCCTTTTTTTCATCCTTTTCCTCCTCCTCTTCCTTCACAGCCTCATTTCTTTTCTCTTATCTGCCAATCATTTTGCTTTTTTAATCACCTGTCTCAGTCCATTTAGCACTGCTGTAAAAAAATACCAGAGGCTGGGTAACTGATAAAGAAAAAAGCTTTATTTGTCTGGCTGGAAGATGGGGCATCTGGTGAAATCCTCAGGCCACTTCCGTTCATACCAGAAGGTGAAGGGGAGCTGGTGTGTGCAGAGATCATGTGGCAAGAGGGAAACAGGAGGGTAGGGGGAGAGGCCAGATTCTCTTAAACAATCAGTTTTTGAGGAAACTAACAGAGTAGGAATCCACTCACACTCCCACACCCACCCCCCAGTGGGAGGGCATTAATCTATTTATAAGGGATTCACCCGTATGACACAAATACCTCCACTAGGCTCCACTTCCAACATTGGGGACCAAATTTCTAAATGAGGTTTGAAGGGTCAAATATCCAAACAATAGCATCACACTTTTTTAAAAAAAATTTTTTAAATTTTTATTGCATTATAGGTTTTGGGGTACATGTGCAGAATGTGCAAGATAGTTGGGGGATAAATGCCAAGTGTGGGTGAAGGGATGGAAGGCAGCAAAACACACTGCCATGAGCATCACACTTTTATCTCTTGTGTTTCTCTCTCCCTGGATGCTGAGTTGGGGAGATTTGACCCCTAAGGCTCACAGCTTCTTCTGCTCCCCTCCATGGTAAATGCCTCAAGGTAATGGTGGAGGCTTGAGAGGTCCACGAAGTGGGACTTGTTCTTGTTTGAGTATTTTTAGTTTTACCAGCTCCTGAACATTTGTTTTTTGGGTTTTTGCTTTAGTTTTCCTTTATAATGCCAGTCGATTAAAAAGAATATTTTTTAAAAGTGGGCTAACTTCACAAATCTTTTCTCCTTTCTTTCTATTAATTTTCCAAATGAATAGTGGTCTCTGTTGAAACTTTTAATCATCAAAGAAATATTAGTGATAAATTCCTTCAAAGAAAAACAAAACTATAAGTGTGGAAAATTAATTAATAAACAACTACATCCATCAAGCTCTAAAAGTCTTTTAAATATCTAAATTTTATCCTTCCTCTTACACAACCCACCCCACAAATAAAAATATTTTCTGAGTTTGCTACTCATTAGCTGTGAAGATTTAAAGATGGCATTCAGATATTTTCAAATGCAGTAATATTTTATAATTCAAATTAACTTAAATAATTATTGATATTATGTAAGCTCATGAGAATTTTGCATATACCCTTCCATTTGCAATGAGACTCTCTCCATATTGCTATTTTCTAATGATGCTTGTAACTATGCCTGATCCTTTTTAACTTCTGGTTCAATGTCTCTCTCTCTGATATTAATCCTGTCATAATTCTTGGTGATTTCATCACCCACATAGATTATTTTTTCAACTACCTTGGCTTCTCATTACTTTGAAGTCTTCTCCCTTTATGATTTCATCTTCTACTCAACAGTAACCATCAATTTCCATGGTCACACCTCAGTCTTTGAAAAAACAGGAAACTCCTCAAAATGTAATACATAAGCATCAGACTCAGGCTGCCACCTCAAATATTTCCTGTTTGATCTTTCCAGAATCCCAAATCACACAACTCTTTTACCCATCAGCACCTACAATGTATACATTTTATTTCATCACCTCTGTCACTCACTTTCATCATGGCCTCACATTTTTATTTACCTCCCTTAAAAGATTCCATGGCTATTCATTAAAATATGTAATTTTTATTCATATTCAAACTCCCCGTATCTTTTTCACATTATCTCACCCACGGGTAAAAAAATATTCTGGTTAAATTTAGGTCTTTGATCACTCTTTTCCTGCAGAAGCTGAGCTTGAAGGTTGCTGGAGGAAAATAAGAAACATATGAGCTGGTCCTATTTGACATTCATAATTTCAGTTTATAAGCTCTCCCTTAGTGCTGCCTAACAAATCCCCTGCAGGGAGCTAGTCCATTCCTCTCAATGAGAATTTTATTCCTTTCCTCTTTCTTCAACCCTGAAACATAGTCTCTGGTGGTAAGCCTACACTCAATAGTAATGCTGAGTTTTTTATTGTATTTATTTCATTTTATTTTCCCGAGAAAAGGGGAAAATTCAGAATAAAATGTCCACATGCTACCATCAACTATGCTAGCCTACTTTCATCTGAATATCTATATTTCTCCTTCTCTTTCATAGGATGGAGTAATGTATCTCACTTCCTTAAACCAAATCTTTCACCTGAGCACAATGAAGTATAAATGGTGACTATCCGATCTCATTGCATAATAGTCTGATCAAGTCTGCCCTCTGATAAAGATCTTCCAATAACTTCCCATCTCAATAAAAATGAAAGCAAAGTACTTCCAATATTCTTTAGGGGCACTGAGAAGGTCAGGACCATGGCCAGCAGAAGTTCTCATTTGTCCACTGCATCAAGCATGTTGGTTTCTTCACCATTCTTCAGATTCATCAAACACATTCCAAATTCTGGCATTTGTATTTGCTGTTCTTTAGGGTATTTCATGGCTTCCTCCTTGGTACATTTTACATCTTTTCATAGATTCTATCTCCTTCAAAGAAGCTGCATTCTGATAAACCATAAAACATGAATTCCAAACACACTGACTCATTCTTACTTTGCTTTAATTTTCTTTCTTTCTTTCTTTTTTTTTTTTATTTGAGACGGAGTCTCACTCGTATTGCCCAGGATGGAGTGCAATGGCACAATCTCGGCTCATTGCAACCTCGGCCTCCTGGGTTCAAGTGATTCTCCTGCTGGGATTACAGGCACCTGCTACCACGCCTGGCTAATTTTTTGTATTTTTAGTACAGACGGGGTTTCAATATGTTGGTAAGGCTAGTCTCAAACTCCTGACCTCAGGTGATCCACCTGCCTCTGCCTCCCAAAGTGCTGGGATTACAGGCGTGGGCTACCATGAGTGGCCTGTTTTAATGTTCTATGCATTATATCCATTTTACTTTTTATTTGTTTATTCATTTCCTCCTCCTCTCTACCACCACTACATGCAAAATACTAGAATGTAAGCAGCATGAGGGCTGTTATCTGTCTCTAGCATTAACTTCTGTATTCTCAAAGTCTGGAAACTTGTACTGAGATTTTTAATGTGTTAAGTGACTGACTAAATGAATAAATAAATTGTCAGAGTACCTAAGTGTAGTTCCCAAAATGTGTTACTATATTACTTATTTCAAATTACATGAAGTGCTTAATTTTAATGCCTTTTATTTTTATTTTGAGATGGAGTTTCACTGTTGTTACCCAGACTGGAGTGCAATGGCACAATCTCGGCTCACCGCAACATCCGGCTTCTGGGTCCAAGCAATTCTCCTGCCTCAGCCTCCCGAGTAGCTGGGACAACAGGCGCCCACCACCATGCCCAGCTAATTTTTGTATGTTTAGTAGAGACGGGTTTCACCATGTTGACCAGGGTGGTCTCGATCTCTTGACCTCGTGATCCACCTGCCTCGGCCTCTCAAAGTGCTGGGATTATAGGCGTGAGCCACCGCCAAATGCCTTTTTTTTTTTTTTTGAGACGGAGTTTCGCTCTTGTTACTCAGGCTGGAGTGCAATGGCGCGATATCGGCTCACCGCAACCTCCACCTCCTGGGTTCAGGCAATTCTCCTGCCTCAGCCTCCTGAGTAGCTGGGATTACAGGCACGCGCCACCGTGCCCAGCTAATTTTTTGTATCTTTAGTAGAGACGGGGTTTCACCATTTTGACCAGAATGGTCTTGATCTCTTGACCTCGTGATCCACTCGCCTCGGCCTCCCAAAGTGCTGGGATTACAGGCTTGAGCCACCGCGCCCGGCCTAAATGCCTTTTTTAAAATCCATCCTTAACTTCCTTAAATCTTAAACACTGAAGTTGAGACCAAATAATCTGTACTTTAATGGGTTTTTTGTTTTTACCGTTCTAGAACATTTGGAGACAAATATGTTTTGTGAAGGATTTGTCTACAGGATTAAATCCAAGTCTAATAGCCTAACCTAAACTGTTTTTTATGACCTAATCCTTGTTACCTCTTTTGTCAGCCTCACCCCCAATGATTCCTCTTTAGATAACATGATCTCCAAGCATAATCCCAGCTACTGGGTAGGAAGTAATCCCAGCTGTACAGATTACAGTAATCGCCTGTAATCCCAGCTACTCAGGAGGCTGAGGCAGGTGAATTGCTTGAACCTGGGAGGCACAGATTGCAGTGAACGAAGATCGCGCCACTGCACTCCAGCCTGGGTGACAGAGCAAGACTCTGCCATGGAAAAAAAAAAGTTAAGTTTCTACTTATGACTAAATTTGAAGGTTCTGATTCATTTCCAAGGACTGAGGTGTGGCAGCTCTACCATTTCCTCGCTATGGAAATCCTAAGACCTCATATACTTCTCTCTGAGCTTTATTAAGATTTTCCTTTGGTGCAAAAGTAATTGCTGGTTTTACTGTTGAAAGTGATGGCAAAAACTGCAATGACTTTTGCACCAATGTAGTTTCTTAGTTTCGGTGAGCCTTTAACATATATAGGACTTTCTGTAACATAGCTATTTATCTGCCACCTCTGTGCATTTTCCCTGACTTTCTCCTTTTCCTGCCATTGTTCCTGGTATACGGCTAACTTCTCATTCCTTCTAACATGAGACTTTGTATTATTTGCAAGGCCTTTCATGATACCTAGAAGCAGACCAGCTGCACCTAGCTCTCCACTCACATCACATCTAGTATGCAACTTCTGTTTAGCACTTACTATATAGTCTTAAAAGTGTTTTTATTATCGTGTGTCTTCACCTGAAGAGTCCACAACTGGAAAACATTGCTATCCATCTCCTTTATAATTGTATCCTCAGCACCACAAACTGAGTCTGAAATACAAAGAAGCACTCTATAAAAAACGCTTATTGTATAAGTCAGAATTCGAAATGGAAACATACCCTGTTGGATTGTCCTGGATCTATATTTGTCACTGATGAAGAAAAAAAATATACAATTATCAAGAGTGGGGTGGGGAGTTTGGAAGAATCTCCTAAGCAAAATAAAGGACAAGTTAATATTTTTAAGGGAATTAGATCGACTATATTCCAAATTGTTCCTTACCTGATTAAATTTTATTACTCTGCCTTTTCCTATGTGTTTAAACTGAATTGAAATACCAGAGGAAAAATATTTGATGGAAATAATTCAGACATAATTATTTGCCAGTAACTTTAGGCTTGGAATTATTTTCCTATTGATCTATTATGTGTTGTACGGGGAAGAGCAAGTTTGCCATGAGACAGTACGTCATGCTGATTATCGATCTGTTGTGATGTACTGCCTCATCCTCTCATAATGTTCATTTATGAAGAGTGCAGTTCTACCAGCAGGGGCACTTTTGTGCTAAATTCCTAAAGCTTCATGAATCTCCTAAAAATCACTTTCTTCCATGAACATATACTATGACTTCACAGATGTGGCTTTTAATGGAATTTCCAGAAGCTGCACTTCAGAAATGCATCTAGTACTCAAAAAAAAAAAAAAAAAAAAAAAAAAAAAGCAAATAAAGATTTGGGGATGATGTTTAAGAATCATAAACTTTGCAGACAATTTATTTTCTCTAATGTGCTCAGACCACGCTTGATCATCTCTTGGAAACCAGGATAAATATCTTTTCAAATGAAATTAGTCTACATTTTGACTGTAAGTAATACGTGTCTACAGTCTGTCCAAGACTCATTTACATTTGTACACACATTTTTATTGAAAATAAATTAATACTGTCCCCACACTGTGCCTTACAATTAGTAGGCGATTATAAATATTGTGTTTTGTATGGTTTATGTTAAATCTTAAGTTTACATTTCAGGCAGGATTTCCAAAATAGCTATTTTCTCCTTCAGTTCAAAATTTTAAAACCATGAATAAATTTAGATTAGAGGTATGTTAAAGAATTGTTTCAAGAAAAAGACACATACCAGGAGTTAATACATACTTGTCCCTTAAATGTTGTGATATGACATACTACACTGTGTACATTATGGTAGCAACATTTCTTTAGTGCAGACTTTGTGTATCCTTGTATTTATAGTTCTAGTCATATAAAGATATAACCTATTGTAGGGCCCTGAAGAGTCTCTTCTAATCCACATGCTGCTCTATTTCTGCAACAAAGAAATTACTTTGCCAAACAAATACAGTGCTTTTTCTGGTCTCGTTTTATTTTCCAAAAGACTACAGAAAACCTTATCACCTCACATTCTTCTATATGTGGCATTGATTATTTCCACAATCCAAGGGTCCAGGGCATGTGAGATGAACAAAATTTTATTGTTTTTTCAACAACGTGTGTGTGTGTGTGTGTGTGTGTGTGTGTGTGTGTGTGTATCTCCTCTTCATATTATAAAGAAGATAAAAAAGCTGACTTCAATTGGTTTTCCTAGTTTAAGTTTCCAAGTAGAATGTGAAAGTATATATAGTTGAGGGGAGGAGGGCTTATGCAGAAACATAAGTAAGCCAAGATACTAAACGAAGAATATTGTCAGCCAGATGAAGACCTAAGTTATCATTCTGAAAGCCAGCTAGTGACACCAAAAGTATGGGATGCCATGCATGCTCCAAGAAATAGCCAGTAAAATACACCAAGTTATAAAGGCCATGACTCTGTTAGTTATTTCATACAAACAGGTATATATACTTACGTGAAAACAGGGAAACTTAATGATAATGCATATTCAGATTGTTTAAATAATAGAAGATTTTACTCTATATTCTAAATAGCACTAATTTTTTATCATAGAAAAATTAGAGAAGTTAACTATGCTAAATATTTGAGACTTCAATGCAAATTTTTAATATTATAAACCAACATAAGTGGTAATTTCACAAAGTTGTAAGGGTAAAACTGATATAAAAATAATTTGGAAACAATATTATGATGGCCTTTCTGAACACTTATGAAAAAGATTTTAAAAATTTGTTGCCCACCCAGTAAATTAAGCTATTTCCAGAAAACAGTTTTAAAAATCGAACCAAAATGACAATTTGGGGAAAAATATTTTAGCATTAATGACAAATATATCAACATAAACCTGTCAGAGGACAAAAGTAAAATTAAGTGTGTGTGCGTGTGCACACATGTGCGCACGCACACACACACACACACACACACACAGGGAGATACAAGTTAGAATATCAAGGTAATAACATCATCAGAAAGATTTAAATCTGAGCTACACACTTGACAGTCAATGAATATTATCAAAATATGAGTCATCCTCGTTTCTAAAATAATTAGCTGGTTAATAAAAGCTGCTAAGATCAGAAGGAGTTGTTGACTTGTTGTAATGCATGAATGTATATGGACACACATAATTATGTATATATCATGAACATGCGTACATATACACGTATGTGTATATACACGCAAATTTATAAACCTAAGTGTGTTTATGTGTGTGTTTATACTTACATACAAACATTCTCTAAAATGAAAATAGCTAACACAAATATTTAAATTTAGACAGTGGTGATGTATACACAACTCCATTAATGTGCTAAAATACATTAATTTGGTTTGGTAGATAATTTGTGTAGTATGCGAATTTTATTTCAATAAAATTTTGTTTGTTTTTTTTTTTTTGAGACAGAATCTTGCTCTGTTGCCTAATCTGGAATGCATGGCACTATCTTGGTTTATTGGACCCTCTGCCTCCTGGGTTCAAGAGATTCTCCTGCCTCAGCCTCCTGAGTAGCTTGGATTAACTGCCTGTGCCTCCATGCCTGGCTAATTTTTTGTATGTTAGTAGACATGGGGTTTCACAATGTTGACCAGGCTGGTCTTAAACTCCTGACCTTAGGTAATCTACCCACCTCAGCCTCCCAAAGTGCTGGGATTATAGACCAGATCCATCATGCCCAGCCTCAATAAAGTTTTTTTTTTAAAAATAAAGAAAATGGTAACTCCTGGGTTACAAAACATAAGCATCCATAAATGGTGAAGTATTTGTTTTCTATACATCCTAATGACAAAGAAATTGTGAGAATTTTAGTAAGAAATTATTAGAATCTAGGAAGGAGGTGTAAAACACAAAATTATTCAGTGGAGCTAAGGATGTTTAATATGAGCTAGCAGTAAGGACAATCAAAAAGTAAACTGATTTACTCACGAATCTTCAGGAATTGAAGGAATTGGGTTACCCTAAAATGTCACAGAAATTTGTCTTACAAAGTAATGTTTTAAAGTTTAAGAGATAGTTGGATACTCAGCTCTCCTCCCTGGTTAACCATTGCTAGGAAACTGTTTCACTCACATCCAAGGAGATAACTGGAAACTTATTCTTTGAGTAATATCAAAGAAAATATTTCTGAAATAAGGGACAAAAGGCATGGCTCAGGAGAATGTACTCAGACATTCAAGCCAGTCTTCTTCCCATTCTCGGCATTCAGAACAGAGATGACTTCATAACAACTCTCATTAAGATTCAGAGAAAAATAGGTAAATACATGACATCTATGAAAAAGATAGACACATACATCTTTCTGAGAAAAAATAGACTTTATGGAATTAAAATTATGATAGGGCAACTAAAAAATAATTCAACAGAAAAGATAGCAGGTAAAATTGAAAGGAAATAACTAAAAATAGAGCACACATTTAAAAGTGCAAAATATCAAATAAAATAACATTTAAAATAAAGTTTATTGATTAAGATCCGAAGTTACAACATCTGCAATCAGAAATATATCCAAAGCAAGCCAAAGTAATGCACTTTAGAACATTGTAGACCAAAAAAACCTCTTTTAAGAGCCAGAGAACGAAAGAAATCAGAATGAAACAAAATATTTTTAGTGTCATGCATCAGAAGGACATCTGCATTACAGGGATCGTAGTAACAATCAACAAAGGAAATAAAACGCTTTCATCCTTTAATGCTTGTAACCTGTCATTCACACTACTAGTAAAACTGCACGCCCCAGATGACTCTATAAATATTTTTAGGCCTCATTCTTTTAAAATAGGCAATGGTTGACAATGGTGGTCATTTTCTTCTTACAATTTTTATCTTTCATCTACTTCTTCTTGAGAATATGTATCATTAAAATAGGCTGAGGTGTGCTACAGCAAGAATAACTAGTATTTTACTGATTTACAACAACAAAAGTTAATTTCTACTTTTGCTACATGTCTCTCTGATTCGAATTTAGCTTTGTCTGATGTGACCTTCACTCAGGAACCTGGTGATGGGGCCTCCTCTACATAGAATAAGAAATATGAAGGACAGCCTGGGCAACAAAACAAGACCCCACCTCTACAAACAAACAAACAAACAAACAAACAAACAAACAAACAAGTAACCTGGCAAGTTAGTGTGCATCTGTAGTCCCAGCTAACCACAAGGCTGTGGCAGGAGGATCCCTTGGGCCCAGGAGTGCGAAGTGACAGTGAACAATTATTACACTACTGCACTGGGTGACAGAATGAGATCCTGAGAATAAAAGGAAGGAAGGAAGGAAGGAAGGAAGGAAGGAAGGAAGGAAGGAAGGAAGGAAGGAAGGAAGGAAGGAAGGAAGAGGGGAAGGAAGGAAGGAAGGGAGGGAGGGATGAAGGAGAAGAAGGAGGAGGAGGAGGGGAGGAGGAAGGAAGGGATGGAGGGAGAGAGGGAGGGAGGAGAAAGGAAATTTGAAATTTGAAGAAGCACACACATGCCAGTTTGTAAAGCTTCCATCCAAGACTACCATGTGGTACTTCTACGCAAAGTTCACAGATGAAAGGAAGTCATGTCTGTGTTCAACATGGTGGGAATATGTGATCTTCCTCCTCGGAGAAGCTTTAAATCTTCATAGACATTCAGCGTGTCTACTGGATCAACGCGTCTACTTCTCCATAAAAAGCCCTGTTTTATATAATTATGTTGTCTCAGACTTACCGTATCAAACAATTGATTTTTCAACTCTCTCTTTAAAACAAGCTTACATTTTGCCACAAGGTCAAATTCAATCTTTATAGTTTGTTAGTGGCACATTCTTTTAATCACTCACACATCTAAGAAACCAATTTTTTTTCAGTATTCTAAATTTCAGGACAATGTATGACTCCATGTATTCTACCTCTAAAATGACCATCATCTTTATGTATATAACCATTAAAACAACAAGAAAAATAACTCCTAAAAATGAAGGAAAAAAAATCATGTTTTATTTTCTATGTGCCAGGTACACAATTTTTAAAACATTTTGATGTTAGCAGTGGCACATCTGGAGCAGCCACTGCAGGGACACCAGCTTCAGCGAGAGAGAAGCACGTCCAGGGCTGTGTGATCCTCAGAGCCTAAGGGAGCTAGGAAGAGGCAGGAGCCCTGCCCCCCACTGAGTTATCTGGGAGGGAGCCCTCTGCTCTTGGGCACAGCTGCAGTCACCCCAGCCTTGGCTCAGACCCGGGTATCCCTGAGCTTTCAGGGTCCCGGGAAGCCCTCCTGCCTCAGCAGACTTGGAAGTGCCCGCTCCAACTCCCTGGCCTCTCCTCACTCCTGGCACCTGCTCCCAGGTGGAGCAAAGTTGTGGTGGAGCAAGGTTGTGGCAGAACTTTGCTGTTGCAACCCAGACGGGTGGGCATCCACTTGGGACAGAGCTAACATGCCAGCCCCCTGCCTCCTTTGCCCCCGCTGGGCACTGATGAGCATGCGCTGGAGGCAGGGGAGGAGGAGTTGAGGGCAGCTCAGCATGGGTCTGCACGTACCCTTCAGCTAAATTAAAACAGTCTGGGCACCATGGATGGCATGCTGACAGCGGGAGGCCAAACAGGTTCCTGGTCAGAAAGGGGCAGGTCCCTGGTGAAACCCCACCTTCAAACCAGTGACGGCCTGCAGCCTGTGCCTGGGCTGCCAGTTCTGGCTGTTCGGAGTGGAGTCCATGACCTGGAGAACGTCCATGACCTTAGAACGTTTTTTCCCAGGCCTGCCCATGGCCAGTCATGGACCTTTACTTAATTGCCTCTGAAATCTCATTCATTAGAAATACTCATAATTGAAAGTTAAAATGGTAAACAAAATAATAAAATCATTGTTTCTTTTAAAATTTTAATACATATACATGGTATAAACTATTATGTATTATTTCATTATCTTTTTTATAGTTTTGTTTTTCACAAATTTAGGCCATGATGACATATTTCTTATATTTTATGGAAAGAAATAAAAATTAAAATGCTATTCAGCTTTCAAAATTTTATTTCAAAGGAACTGCATTTCAGACTTTTCAATTCACCATAGAAATCTTAGGGACTCAAAGATACTATTTTTTGTTTTGTATTATTTAAATATTTGTTTCATTCTCTGTAAATGATCTCAAGATTCTTAAGAAAACAAGATATATTGCCTCTCTACCTAAACATTCTCTGTTTTTTTTTTTTAATTGTAAGATCTCATGTTAAGATATTGATCATAAAATATTGTCAGAATATAATGATTCAATAAAATATAAGCAATTAATAAATATGAAATTATCAGATGATTCATTTTGTACAGACTAACAAAGAAGAATTAATATATTTCTTCTTTAAATGGAATATTGACTAGAATTCACAGAAATTAGGGAGTAAAACTAAAAATTCAAAAAATGATATAATGTTACATGTTGAAATAACCAAGAGAGTTAAAAGTGAAAATTAAAGTTATTCAAATAGACACATAGACGTATTTAAAAAAAAGCTAGGACATTCTTTTAAGACCACTTCAAATAAACGAAGTATTCAGTATGTCAGTATCTTCAATGTGAATTTTTCTCTATAATTGAAAAGGATTTGTTCATTTGAAGGAAATAAAAAGAACAATAAGCAGTATTGAAAGATTTTGTAGAGCATCACGGAATAAATGTCAGAAACAGTGATTCACATATGCTCCCCATATGTTAATTTACATATGAGTAGTATGTGTTGCATATATCAAATTTTGCGACATTGTAAAACTTTCAACTCTGCTTATAGCATTCAGTTTGAATTTTATCTCAATGATGGTGTCATTGCTCAATGGAGAAATAGCACAGATATTGCTTTATATATTTTCTGTTCTTATCATATTAGGATTACATGAAGTTGTATATTTTCACATAGTGACATTATCCCTTGTCAGTTGCATATCAAATATGTTGACACTGAAACAAATGAAACACAAATATGTGTAATGTTGCTTGCTACTTCATCAACTCTCAAGGTATAGCTGCCATTAAAGTAGTAAAGTATTGATGAGAATTATTTTTTCTGGATGATAATATTAAGTAGGGTGAAAATCTGGAATTAAGTCCTATTCTAAAAAATTTTTTTTAAATATTTAATAATTTATATATGTTACATTTTTAAATATAAGCATTTCTGAGTAAACTTCATAAAATCAGAGCTATTAACATTTTTTTCACATTAAATTTAAGTAAATTAAATAAATTTCCACATTTTATTTAAAACTAAAAGTATTTTGAGTTATAGAAAAGGCCATATAGTATAAGGTATTAAATACTTAGTAATTTATTTTTATTAAATGACCAAAAACTTCATCTTAGGAATTAATCCTCCCACCTTGCAAAAGGAGTATGATCATTTATAGCATCGTTTTTTAAAAATGTAGTTTTTAGGTTACATGCTACAGAAAAATCAGATTTTGAAACAGAAATATTAACAGCTACACTAACATTCGTTGTGGTGACATGACTAGAAATCTGTAATTACCCAAATGCTTTGTATTTAGGCCTTCCAAACCACTTGCTCGGTTTTGCTTTCTTTGAGCATAATGCAGTATCCTGATTCAAAAGAAATGATATTTGGTGCTATTCAGGGATTAGTAGGGGTTTAAATGTTAATACTCTGAAACACTATTTCTTCTGAAGAATTCTCATTTAAATTCTTACAGGGGCCCTCCGAGTATATGCTGTGCTTAAAAAGGGCATTTGTGGAAAAAATACTATCTTGGGAATGCAAAATGCAACACAGCACAATAATCTTTGAACACTACAGCACCCTGCCTTTTACAGTGCTCTGAATACAGCTAGCTCAGTAAGTACTGCTTAACTGATATATTTTACTTAAGCAAATATTTAGCAGAAGGTAAAATATCTTTTTATTCCCTCCTTAATTATGAATATGAAAAAAATATAATTTTAGAATTGATAAAAGAGGTCAATTTCTTCATATTAAGATATATAGGTTTAAGAAAGTTAAAATCAGATTCATTTTGAGCAAATGAAAGTCAATCTCTCCCTCTCTCTCTTTCTCTTTGTCTCTGTGTGTGTCTCTTTCCTTCCCTTCTTTCTTCCTTACTCTAGTTTGCTCCTTCTTTCATCTTTTCCTTCTTTTTCCTTTTATTTTGTTTGGTTTTGTTGCTTGCAGTACAAACAGAAGCCTAGAAACTTGATTCAAGCAGAAGCATTCTCTGAAAGAGAAATATTCGTTTTACAGGGATTAAAAAACAAAACCTATGTGACTCCTTAATTTTCACTGAACTGTTTCATATTTATAGTTTTCTGAAACTGTAGCGTAATTTTCTATTTTTTTTGGGCCTCAGAAAGTGAGCATTTATTGAGAAAATTAGTTATCTTCTTAGCTATTTCATAGTTTGTTTCATAATCTAGTTTCTGCTCTGCTCTTAGTTTAATAAATTATCCGAGGGGCATTCCAGGCAATGACTACTCTGTGGACACTTTTGAGAACTTGGGGATTCCTGGATAAGTTATACTGGAGACTTGTGTCTAAACCTTTGTCTTTAACTATGAGCCTATTTGTATTATGACCAATTAATTTCTAGATGATACACGGGTTTCAGAAGCAAATGTGTGCCTCTAAGCCGCAATTACATTAGGTGACTGGGTTAGTCAATTTCATCCCAGCCTGAAACAGACATGTCATGTAGTTTTAGATTTTAAAATGATACATTGTGGCCAGGCACAGTCTCTCATGCCTGTATTCCCAGCACTTTGGGAGGCTTAGGAGGGCAGATCACTTGAGGTCAGGAGTTTGACACCAGCCTGGCCAACAAGGCAAAATAGGGCAAAACCCCATCTCTACTAAAAATACAAAAATTATCCAGTCATGGTGGTGCCCACCTGTAGCTACTGAGGAGGCTGAGGCATGAAAATACCTTGAATCTAGGAGGCAGAGGTTGCATTGAGCCAAGATTGCACCACTGCACTCCACCCCGGCTGACAGAGTCAAAAATAAATAAATAAAAATAAAAAATTAAATAAAATGATATATTTATTTCTTCTATTTATACATAAGGACACTGAAGTTCAGTTTTGTTGAACACATCCAAGGTCACAAAGCTGATTAATGACAGTTAGGTTAATAGTAAATGTCCTGACACCTATTTCAGTGTACTTTTATTTTTCTTAAAATTTTTTCCAGTTTCTACATTAAATGTAGAACTAAAGATTGGCCTATGAAAGCAAGTAGCTGAAAACTTTATACCAAAATAATTCTCCTTCCTGGAAAAGCATATATATTAATAAGACAAGTGAGAGGATCTTTTAATGTTTTTTTTTTGTTGTTGTTGTTTCTATTTTTATATTTATATTTTTTATTTTATTTTTTATTTTATTTATTTATTTATTTTAATTTTTATTGCATTATAGGTTTGGGGGTACATGTGCAGAACGAGCAAGATAGTTGCATAGGTACACACATGGCAGTGTGCTTTGCTGCTTTCCTCCCCTTCACCCACACTTGGTATTCATCCCCAGGCTATCCCCCCCAGCCCCCCCCGCTGTCCCTCCCCCATTCCCCCCAACAGTCCCCAGTGTATAGTAGACTGCCTCTCTGTGTCCACGTGTTCTCATTTTTCTCACCCACCTATGAGTGAGTATATGCGGTATTTCTTTTTCTGTTCTTGCGTCAGTTTGCTGAGAATGATGTTCTCCAGATTCATCCATGTCCCTACAAAGGACACAAACTCATCATTTTTGATTGCTGCATAATATTCCATGGTGTATATGTGCCACATTTTCCCAGTCCAGTCTATCATCGTTGGGCATTTGGGTTGGTTCCAGGTCTTTGCTATTGTAAACAGTGCTGCAATGAACATTCGTGTGCATGTGTCCTTATAGTAGAACGATTTATAGTCCTTTGGATAGATACCCAGTAATGGGATTGCTGGGTCAAATGGAATTTCTATTTCTAGGTCCCTGAGGAATCGCCACACTGTATTCCACAATGGTTGAACTAATTTACACTCCCACCAACAGTGTAAGAGTGTTCCTATTTCTCCACATCCTCTCCAGCATCTGTGTCTCCAGATTTTTTAATGATCGCCATTCTAACTGGTGTGAGATGGTATCTCAATGTGGTTTTGATTTGCATCTCTCTAATGACCAATGACGATGAGCACTTTTTCATATGTTTGCTGGCCTCATGTATGTCTGCTTTCGTAATGTTAATCATCTGCCTCAACTCAGCAAGACTCAGCAGATTCATGGACTATTAAATAAAGTATCCACTTGTTTAGCCATCTGTAATGGTGTTATCAGTTATAAAATTTGGTTTAGGAGAAACTGGCATATGCCAAGTTATTAACAGCAACTTACATGTATTCCTTATCTACAAGTAATAGCTTATGTTTCCTTCTACACTTTTATGCAAACTCCTGTCAAAGATAGCACAGTATTATCTTCTCACAGTCTAGAATCTCCCAGTCCTAGTATTTCTGAGTTACATGTTTTCATTGGTTCTGATAATTACTTCTTTCCAATTATCAGAGGACGGAGAGATATACTTCTTAACTTACTATACTTATATGTGGTTCATGGGAAAATAACATAATAATATATTCTAAATGACAATCTGGCAAAATCTTTAATGCAGACAATGAATAATTTGGTTGATTCTGAATCCAATCACCCAGAATTATATGGCTATGCTACTAATATCGTCTAAATTACTTGCAAAGAAAGAAAAACAGCAGCACAAATCAAGGCTAATACATGAAAGAACTCTTTGTCTTTTCTTATTAGGGTTTTTGACACCCTCTGAAGAGATTCATCAACAAATTGAGACACTAGTACTAATCCCAAAAGGTAAGACAATCTCACTTGCAGAGTAAAACCCAGCGAGCAGTGTTCCAAAGGTAAGTGCAATGATGAAATACGGCTCTTGTCACTAGACAGCATGAAGACAACACCTAACATTGAAGAGCAAATGTTCTGTCATTGAAAGCTTGGCCAAACTTAGTCTAAATAAAATACATGACCATTTTGAGCTACTCTTTTACTCTTGTTCCAAACCCACATTCATACATCAAACCTAATCGGAACATAAAGGAGTAATGATCTAAAACAGAGTAATAATAATGAATCTGATTCCTCCACATCAAGGTAAATTTGACATAAATTATTGTGAGTTTTAGATGCCAGAGAGAAAAAAAGATTAATTCTTGCATTTCAAACAACTGATGGTTACATTTTACACAATTCCCAGCATAATGCCTTAAACACAAGGGGGTACACAAAGGATAATATTTACTGAACAAGTTAATATGGATATTGAACCTGTGTTCTGATCCTTCTTATAACAAGTTTATCTTCAATTCAATATCAACACTCCTCCTCAAGACAAGTAGTTTACTGATACTTTCCTCCATACCTATTATTTTTTCCACCTTTGTAAATTGATTCTCTTTAATGTACTTGATTCTCTTAAGTATTCTGCCTACATAAATCACAAAATATTTTTCCTAATTCAGAAAATCTGAATTAGTCATTAAAACTTTCCTTACTCTTCAAAACTGAAAACTCAGAATAATGCTACCTTAACCAAGTTGTCAAAATATAAATAAATTCATCTTATGAGACACATATCTTTCGTGTGTTCCTCATTGCTTATATTATTTGTGTTCTGTAATGATTTCTTTTTATTTTTATTACGAGATATACAATATACAGGATGTGTGTATGTAGTGAGTTTCATTAGCACATACTAATCATCCATTAGATAATCATTGGATATTCATGCTTTAGAATATTTTGTGCCACTTGAGTATGCATGGGAAAAAAAGGATCATTGCAGAGATTGCCTGTGATGACCTCATAAGTAGAAATTTTCACTTGTCTGAGATAATGTCCTATTTGATATTTTAATGTTTGGACTTTCATAAGTAGGTCTGCTATAAGAATCTTGGTGTCAAGAATTCTTAATTAAATAAACACACACAGATTAGAAAGAGAAAATCAGGGGTGGTGGTAAAAGCGGTAAGCATCTGGCAGCATCTGTTGCTACTCACTTGGTATTGGATCACACTCCTTCAGTGGTGTCTCTGTGACTTTTGTTGTCACAGGTTTCTGGTTTGTCAACTTTGGAAGAAAACTAAAAGGGAAACTTGATTCATCCACTTTCCTAGCATTTTGCAAATTTGTACCAGAGAACACCTGTGGTTCATGATCTAGTAATCTAAAAATATTATGTATGGACAATCAAACCGAAGGGATTGTGTGCAGCCAAACTTCTGCTAAAGATTCTTGGTATCAGGGGTCCTGAGATGTATTTTTATTTTATAAAGACATGTAGAGCCTGACATGTTTGATATGGAAAATATTCTAAATCTTAATATTAATCAATTTAAACTTAGAACAAACCTGAGAGATAGCTGCGCTTGTTAATTTCATTGTGTATATGAGGGGATGAAAGGTTAAATAGATTTTTCAAGGTCAAAGATCTAGGATCTGAGGTAGAGCTGGGATCTGCAGCCAGGCCCCTTCTGGCTCTAACTGTCCAAGTTGCTTCTCATCTAAACCAAACTGCAAATTAATGTAAACTCCGTCCACAGATTTACAGCCTGAACTCTCAAAGTCTTCTGTAAATGAGTTTTCCAATGTTGAAGCTAATTTTCCATGCAAGTTATATTTTTAAATAATAATAATTATTTAATTATTTCTTAACTGAATGTAAAGAAACTAAAGAGATGACTACAGTAGCAGCTTCTAGGTCACACCTGGCAAATTGTGTGTACTTGATTTTAAAAAATCAGTCTTTGGTAGCACTAGTCCTACTTTACCATAGTGAAACAATGAGCCAGGGAACAGAATGTAAACTTGGGATTTTTTTCATAGTAACTTTATATCTTATATCTGGTCTTCTGCACCCATTTATTTATGCATGTGCATATATGTAGATGTGTATGTATATACACACAGTTTACACAGTGTTTTAAATTTTTGAGTGAAAATTTACAAATCAGAAAATATATATATGTGTGTGTATGTGTATATATATATTCATCACCTACCCTTTCTTTAAAGCCCTGTCTGATCTGTTCAAAATAGAGTGAACTTTTGCAGCTAAACTAAATTAGCTTTATGTTTGTGTTTGGCAATTTCACATACATAATGCTTCTGCATCTAGATTTTATGGTCAGGAAAGGGCAAAAGCATTACTTACCCAGTTGTCGTCAGCCCTTCAGCAGGCAAGTGCAACAGCGTACTTAATTAAGTTAATTAAATAAATGATTTTATTTCTTTAAAATATATCTATCATAAACTACTTTGGGGACTTCTTAACTATATTGCAATAAAAAATCCCATTTTTTTTTTTTTTTTTTTTTTTTTTTGAGACGGAGTTTCACTCTTGTTACCCAGGCTGGAGTGCAATGGCACTATCTCGGCTCATCGCAACCTCTGCCTCCTGGGTTCAGGCAATTCTCCTGCCTCAGCCTCCCCAGTAGGTGGGATTACAGGCAAACACCACCATGCCCAGCTAATTTTTTGTATTTTTAGTAGAGACGGGGTTTCACCGTGTTGACTAGGATGGTCTCGATATCTTGACCTCGTGATCCACCCGCCTCGGCCTCCCAAACTGCTGGGATTACAGGCTTGAGCCACCGCGCCCGGCCTAAAAAATCCCAATTTTTCTTTTGTTTAATCAATGAATTCCACCATTTAAAAATACTCAGGAACTTCCTGTAATTTTTTATGAAAATGAATCTGTTGTTGCAAGCAAAATCACCTCTAATAAACATGGGTTTGCAAGCACGCTCCAGATAGAAAGATTAAAGCATGACACATTCATATTGTCAATATTGATATCATTCATCACTACTGATGAATTCACTTATCCAGATCAGCCTGCTCACAATAAATTAATTTGACCTTGATTTTAATCATGTTCCCTGACTTAACTCCCTTAAAATATATAGATCTCATAATTAGATAAAACTTGGACTTGAAAATATCTCTCTTCTGTGTGCAGTAATGTTTTTACTTTCATAAAATAACTTTCCAAAAAGAGAAAATACAACTTACTATAACAGAAGCCAGCTTACTGCTGCCATGGAATGACAGATTCCTGATGCCATGAGACTCTGGGAAATGTAGCCATGTCAAGTCTCTGGGTCACAGAACATCAAACAAAATGGCCCTTCAAGGTGAATCACTCAACACATCAGTGGTAAGCTTTGGCGTGCCAAGACTTTACTCAGAAAAGCCCACTATCATGTAATTGCCTGCCACCATCTGTGACTGTTTCGTTGAAATAGAAAATTCTCTAGTTTAAGGGGTGTATGTAGTGATAAATAGTGTGCTACTCACAAAACAGACAAAACTGGTATCTCTTATTTGTAATCAGCGGACATCCCCTTATTATCAGGTCATGCAACTGACTTTTGCTATTTTTAAAGTCAAATATAATCAAAGGCGGAAAAAAGGAATTGCTTCTGAAAATGAATGCACCAGTCTCTAGCATTTGTAAACCAATTTATCTTTCCATATTTTAAGTGTTTGTCTAAAACAACATGGAAAAAATTGACACATTTATGTCATCAGCAAACATATATTTACTGACTTATTGATTTAGCAAGCACTCATGTGACGGGGAAGAATGCATTGCTTTTACTGGCAGCTCTGGCAAGTTAATTTTAAATGAGTTAGACAACCAACACATTTCTTACTAACTCAATTAGTATATGATTAACTGAAAAATGGTAGTTAGACAAACTACTGCCTTTACTTTCAAAAGTCTGCTTTGTGAAATACAGTTCAGATTTTGTTCTAGTTACTACTTGATATTACCCATCACTAAAGTAATTGACTGTTTATTGCATCTGTTCAAAAATTCAGTACATACAAGATGTAATAAAACGAACATTTGTGTAATTACATTAACTCTAAGACTCTTTTACTTAGAGACAACCACCATCCATCACATTGTCCTTTAATTCCATAGTGTTTGTGTTGGAGATGTAGTATTCCAAAATAAATGCAGGGGTGTTTTTTGAAAAAAAAAATATTGGGGTATTCAAAGTGGAAATGTGATAAAATCAGCATTTATCACATTATAGAAACATTATAAGTAGGAGGTAAAGTTGCAAAAATACCCAGCACCAAATAAAATGACTCAAGTATTATCAACTACAAAACAGGAAAAAAATATCACTTTTCACTACAACTTGTTTTATTAGATGAAAGCCCATGTAGGTAGGTGAATGAAAGTTGACATCTAGAGACATAATTGTAACCTAATATTCTCTCTACAGTTAATTCTTAAAGCATAAAGCATCAAAATGTTCCATTAAGAGACTAGCCCTTGAATCTCTGGGATCAAAGAAAAGATTCCATCATTTCCACTTGCTAGCTACATCACTTCGTTACTTAATCATTCTGAGTTTTAATTTCCTTCCTGATTTGTTGTTTAAATTAAATTCTATTTAATGATATGTATATGTATGCTATCAGTTGCAAGAAGTAGTAGGAAATTATATATAACACATGTAATATATATTACAATTTTTTATAATATTTTATGTTACCAATTATTTTCCCATCCTTCCTTCAAAAAACAGATGGTAGAACATTAGTGATGACAGGGACTGGTTATTTTTAATGGATTGCATTATAAAAATGAAAGTAAGTAAGTAAAGTTTTCTTTTTACTTTTTACATTTAAAACTTCACTCTTACTTCTAGCAATTCTCCTTATCCATGCATCCATCCATTTATTCCACAGATAGTTTTGAATAACTTCTGATTATTAAGAATTCCGACATTCTGTCAATTTGTTCTTCAGGTGCCAACATGGAATTAGAATTGCAATAGACTTATTGAGAGAAATACTCTTAGAAGACAGGAGAGGGAGAAAGATTTGGCAGGACAGGAAAGACCTGTAGCGATGGCACAGTTGACATCTGTATAAAGATAGATAGAATGAAGAAATGTTGGCAGAAAGAGCTTCATTCTGGGATGCAGCTCTGAGACATTCTCAACAAGCCCAAAGAGGAGCTTTTGCAAAAGGAGTTTCCACAGAGGATCATAGTGGACAGAAATGACCAGGCTCTGGTGCCCCCATTGTGATCAGCCATTTATTATAGGCTGCCTGGAAAAAGCATGAGTGGCCTCAGCTCAAATACTGTGTTAGATTTTGAAGGCCAGCAAGTGGACAGTGTCAGCTAATGGCACTCCTCATGGCTGATTGACAAGTTCTCTCTTGAAAGGAGATTGGGCTGCTTATCTTAATGAATGTTGCAAAGAGGAACTGGAGACAAAACAGATCTACCAAGGCCTACAATGTAACCTTCTAATGAGGAAGTGGCAGTTGTAAGCAAATAACTGACTATGAGTGAGAGGAGTATTTATATATGAACAATATTGAAATGCATCCAATTGCCTAATTGTGGCTAGGGAAGTAAGCACCTAATGCCTATCAGTGCAAACATTATAGTGAATTTAATGAGAATGCGGCATGAGCTAGGAGGGTTATGAATTTACCAAATAGGACAGGTAATACCAGGATCATCTATTGACTCCAGATAAAATAGTCTTAAAAACCTACATTTAAATTACCCCTATTTTCTTTACTCCTTCTCAAGCATTTTGATCTGATCTTTATCATAGACAGAGCAGAGAATTCACGTGTCTCTTCGTTAATTACAGCTATACAATATACTTCCCAAGTACAGCGAGAATTTTGCATATCTCTAGTAAAACAAATGATGAATATTATATTTTACTTTATGATTACCTTTGATTTTGCAAATGCTTGTCAAATTGCTCAACAGAGAAAAACAGAAAGAAGTTCTCTTAAATGCTTATATTTTTTTCAATCTCAATCTAGTTCTAAAGATGTATAAGCCTCTTTATATTCAGCCATGCAAATTTGTATGCAATTCACCACCCAGTACTTGCTAGATTCTCTCTCGACCCTTTGAACATGATATTATTTCAAATCTAATTTTGTCCTCCCCATATGAAATAAGCTATAATTCTTTATCTCATTCAAAATGCTATTTGAATAACTTTCTCCTAGAATAATCTTTCTAATGGTGATCATTCTCTGAAGCTAAATGTAAATAGAAATCCTTCAGGGCACAGTTCAAACGCTCCTTCTCTATGGAGCATTTACTTTTCTTCTTTGATGGGAAAGTGTTTGCCTCCCTGACTATATCTACATAGCATTTTTACTATGACCCTTTTGAAGCATGTCTTACTGTCTAATGTAATTATTTAACCACAAGCTCATAATAGCTCTTACACAAACAGACTGCCTCCATTTACAACAAGTTTTTATATAAATCTTATTCTCTATCTACAGTAACCCCATGTGGAAAGGGTCATTTTTATAATTTTAACACCGTTTTAAAATTTTCTTATATTAACATTAATTTTATTAATACTAACTCAAAGAAATTGTTCAATTTGCTTAGATAACAAAATTAGTGTTGAGCAAAAGCAAGACTCTGATCTTTTAGTATCAAATTAAGTAAACTTTCTATAATTATTTGATGAAAGCTTTCTAGGGCAAGATTGTTGTTATGTCCAGATATCTATATAATCTTCATGCAATAATAAAGTTAATGTTTAAAGGAATTAATAGTATCCAAATTGCAGACATCATTTGGGTATGTATTCCACAAAGAGCAAAAAGTTAAATTCTTTCCTCCATTGGACTATATTCTATTTGGCGTTTGTTCATAGTGGTCTTAAGTAATTTGAGCACGTATGTTTTTTACTCCTCAAATTCTAGTGTATTGTTCAAGGGCAAGAACTGGTGTTTTGTTGTTGCTGGTGTTTATTTATTTATTTTGGCATCTGTGCTGTTACTTGAAAACACCCAGTAAGAGTGTGTGTAAATTGTCAGTCTCCCTTGGCATAATGAAAAAATAGTTCTTGAAACCTGTAAAATTATGTATCTTTCTAGAGAAATTTTACTTTTTGATTATTATTCGTATTATTACACATCTTTAAATTATTTGTAAAATTTTCTAAGGTAGCAAATCCTTATATCATAGCATATTAATATTAAAAAATTATTTTAATAAATACTTGTAAATCTATAACTACAAAATGCATTATAATTTTCATTTTTTATTGTTTGCCAACAATATCTAGCACATGTAAATCCACTTGGTTAACTTACTGTTAGTATTTTTTGAAATTAAGTGCATAAGGATACAAGAAATAGTTTACTTAAACTGTTTAAATATATAATAAAACCAGTCATTGCTTATAACTTATGGTTCATATTATTTAATTAATATACTTGGTCTTATCATCTTTTAGTCATTTTGAATTAGGATATTGGTAATCAGCAAAATATGTTCATTTTATGAGGGAATATTAAAAAGTGTGATACTGGTTGTTCTGAATCTGCTCTCATTATACTCTTTATATAGGTCAAGAAAAAGAGGGTAAAGTTGAAAAACATGTGGTTTAACATTTTACTCTAGTGCAGATGTGGTCCGACCATCTTTGACAGGGTATCTTACAGGAAATTTCCAGATCTTTAAGTAACACAAACCTAGAGGATTTTTTTTTCACTTGAATAAAAGATTTTTTTTTTCCTCAAACAATTTAAAAGGTTTTTAGATGAGGAGGTACCAGATGTCAGCAGTCCCAGTCTTTTTATTACAACTATAATGGAGAACAGCTTAGTGATTACTGCTGTGGAGTTTAACCTTTGGGTCACCGATTCAATCCTTTAGTGCTGCTGGCCTTTTGATAATAATGGGTCTACTCTTGGACACACACACACATACACAGAGAGACATACACACACCACCTACATACACAAAAGGATCAAGCAGTCAAGGCAATATATTAAATAACAGAAAGTAAAACATTATCTTAAAATGAGTTACAAAGACAAAAAGTAAATGTCACTTAATATTTCTTATATTGAAACCATTAATGAGTACATTAATATAAGGTTTAATAGCTTCAGAGATATTACTATAAAATAATATTCTGGATTATATTTTAGATTTTAAATTTATTCTACACTCTTCTAGAATTTAAGGAAGTTTATTATCACTGACTTATTGACAATTAATTCACTTGGTTATGATCCTAATCTGCAAAATGGTGTGGAAAGCCAAAGCTAATCAGGCTGTGAAGTGATCCAGAAAACAGTGTGGAGATTCAGTAGATGTCTTTCCTTTCAAGTCAGGATAAACTGATTATTTTGAAGCAACTTTTCATTGTGAATGGGATGGTTTCTTCCTCAGCAAGAAACCAGGCTGTGCATTCACATGAAGCTAATGTAGAAAAAATATTGTGATTATAAAAGAGTTACTATAGGTTGCAGAGTAAATTTTAAGTCCCCCAGTAATAATATTTCAGCATGAAACCTGATCAGAAAGGCCTTTGCATCAGAGCAATGTTTCAAAAATCCATTTGAGCTAGAGAAAATAAATGAAGGAATGAAAATAAAAACAACAGCAACAGCTGTTTTTTCAGTTTATTGACAGCTTAATTTGTACTAACCTGCTAAGGAAGTTAACATCATTTCTGAATCAAGGACACAAATAAAGTACTCTTTTTTTTTTTTTTTTGGTAGAAGAGGAGGTTTACAGTAGTTAAATACCTTGCTAAGCTAATACAGCAAATGAATAGATAAATCCAAGGTAAATGTTCAAATGATACTCATCTTCACCTAGACTACAGGAGGCATTAAGCACATTGTGATATTGAAGATGTTCAGTAAAGATGAACTGAAGAAAAGTGACTTACAGGCCAGTCATCCTGTGTCTAATGGGGATGCTAAAATGCTTCAGGAATGTTATTTACACAAAGAAACGAAAATAAAGGCTACAGGTCCAGTTAGAGCCCTCTAATCTTGAACAAATCAGTGAACTGGCGATGAGCAAGATTTAGCCTTTAGTTTATCATTCAATTTTTTATAGCATTACTTTTAGTCCAGTGACTTAGGTTCCTCATTATGCTGGAAGTAGACACCAGTCTTTTTTTTCCTTGGCACTGCATAAACCTGGGTTTTTCTCAAGAGAATTCATGTTGTAATAAAAATGAATTATATATATATATGTATGTGTGTGTGTGTGTGTGTGTGTGTGTGTGTATGGTTCATTACATAATTCTGCGTATACATATAGCCTGTACAGCTCCATTGTACACATTATATGACCTCTTCCTTTTTTTTCTCTCTCTCTCTTTTGCTTGTCTTTGTTTGGCATAAGCATTAAACATAGTTTTTTTTAATGAACTATTTTTTAAAAGAGGAAAAATATATAATCTTAGACAATCAGTGTGTGTGTGTTTCCTTACTCAAAGATACAATCATCATTTGTGGTATCCACCACTCTACTTTCCAACAAACAGGATTATCTTGAATCTCATGCCTTTCATTCACACTAACCCACTATTCTTATCTTGGATTTATAATAGCTTAATAATCAATCTAGGTTGCCAAAAAATTTTCAGGTGAAATTTTTTACAGGAAACTATATTAATTCATTTTCACACTAATGGTAAAGACATACCTGAGACTGGGCAATCTGCCAAAGAAAAAGGTTTAAATCACAGTTCCACATAGCTAGGGAGGCCTCATAATTACAGTGGAAGGCAAAGAGAAGCAAGTCAAATATTACAAGGATGGCAGCCAGCAAAAAACAGAGCTTGTGCAGGGAAACTCCCATTTTTAAAACGATCAGAGCTCATGAGACTCATTCACTAGCATGAGACAGTGCAGGAAAGACCTGTCCCATAATTCAATCACCTCCTACCAGGTTCCTCCCAAGACAGTTGGGAATTTTGAGACTTACAATCAAAACGAGATTTGGGTGGGGACATAGCCAAATCATATCATTCAAAATGGTTGATTCTTAAATGTAATGTAAATATAAAGGGAAGTCAACCTAGGAAACTGTAGACCTCTGGCTCCAAGCAACACTAAGGCTCATGTTTCTCAGTAGTATTGACCCTCATGAGACTCTAAGTGTGTTTGGGTATAGGATTGTGTGTTTGTGTGTACTTTAAAAAATACCTGATTTATGTGGTGATTCTGACATCACTGAAGCAAAAGTGCTAATATATCTAGTAATTCTGAGTATAGTCTTTTCAGGCAGCATTTACTCCTTACTAAATAAGTAAATAACAGCAATTTTTTTTTAAAGGAAGGAAGGAAGATGGGAAGGAAAGAAGGAAGGAAGGAGGGAGGGAAGGAAGGAAGGAAGGTAGGTAGGAAAAGAAAAGTAGACTAAAATAAAGTAAGGCTCCTGGATTTTTGCTTAGAAAATTACAAAAACTGTCCCATTTTGTTTAAGAAAATTGAGTGACTCACTGGGTATTCATGTGATAATATCACTTTTAGAAAAATAATTTATATAGATAAGAGCATTTTTGCTAAGTCTCAAAGAATGGGTCAGTTTTTCATTTACTATCATTCATTACATAATTCTGCATCTTTGGCTTTTTCAGATGGAGAATGGAGCCATATTTCAAATGTGAAATAGGAATAACTACAGAACCACAGGCAATTTTCACAAAAACAAACACAAAAATGATATATAGCCATTAAATCCTAGTGTTTTGGTCATACACCAGTTTGGGTAATATGTTGTTCTTGAAGTTTTAGCCAACTAGAATGCTTTTTACAATATTCTATCAATTCATGTTGAATTGCTTTCTGCTCTGCTAAGCAAACTACAAATTTTATTTCACAACAGAAGCAGTGTATCCCAGCATAAAAAAAATAGATGTATGCCATATATTCTGTTCAGAAAATGTAAGCATATCATGGTCATTCTCCTCTTCTCTATAGTTTTAAATGATTACTTTTGCATTTATTATTATAATTACCATACAAAGGTTTTAAAATTGTAGTATCTTTAATACATAGCTATGACAGTCTAGAGAACAAATATAAGCTCACTGATGAGCTCTGACATTCTGAAATTTGGCAGATGACCACTAAAGATAATTGGCTAAAAATTTATAAACTTATTTCAAAACTGTGAAATCCAGGTTTCTTTCTATGTCACAACACATTGCAGCTTGTAGTTCAGTATAGCACAAGTCATCTTGGATCTGAAGGGTAAAAAGAAATTGTAACTGGTTCCATAATGTAAATACTATCTTTTAACATTGCCTTTTAATGTAGATCAATGAAGTCTCAGAATGCTGGACTAGGCTTCCTTAAAAGAAAAACAAATTGGTGATTGCTAGCATTGTATATTACAACATATTTTTTTTCCTATAAATAGTTCATAAAGTTATTATTTAATTCCACAAGCATGTATTTGGCACTTATTTTGTGCCAGGCTCTAGAATGTTTTAGGAAATACAAAGACAAGTAAGGCATAATCTTTAACCATCGATACCATAATCTTGTGAAAAAAACAGATATTTTTTAAATGGAGCTATGATGGAAATATGTATTAAAGTTGTTGCTATATATGTAAGATTTATTAAAATCCTAAATAATGGTTTACTTCATGGGTTGATAATATAGATAATATTCAAGCAGACGGGTAATTAAATATATCAACTTAATTACCTCATGGATCAAATACTTATGCCACGCTGGAAAAAAGTTATTGGTAATGAATCATTCAAAACAAAGAGAGTGGTTCACAGGCTGAAATGCTAGATAATACCATCTCCATCTCCAGGAGTTACACAAAGTTTAATATCACTTAATATTGAAAATGATCATTTGCATGATTGTGAAAAACACATTTCCATAATGAGTATCACATTTAAAACTCATATCAATGTAACAGAAATAATTGTTTCCATTTTATTAATAATAACACTAGGCCCAAGGATACTATCCGGGTCAAATAACTAGAAAGTGTATGATTGTTATTTTTATCTGCATTTTTCTTTCATTTTGTTTTTGACTCTAAATCTCAACTCTCAGACCTGTTATTTGCCTACAAATTTTAAGAGACAAAGAATTATTTCTATTCTTTTCAAATAGATATGAAAAATAAATTCTACACAATTTCCTCACATATCTAGAAATGTTCCTCCACATAAGTTGGGGATTTCTCAAAGTTTCTGGTTATTTCTTTCACACAATTAAAAATAAAAGGTCCTTCGATATTGTAAACATGTAAGAAAGAAAAATGCAAAATATTTTTGAGTGAATTGCACTGATTTTAAAAATAGTTTTTCTTTATTTGTTTACATTAATGGCCATCAGCACTCAAAAATGTTAATGTAGCATCAAGGATAAATATGAAAAATCAAGTTGTCTAAATGAGTCATCATTTTTAAGGCAATTCAGAGATTATTGCAATATTGCTGCTTGGCCATGGAGTTTTAAATAACTTTGTCTTCTTAGAGGATGAATTCATCATGACAAAAGGTACTTGCAATAAATTTGAAACCATCAAAAATATAAATTATTAGTACTAAATAATTATACAGGAAAGACATGTTAAATTGCAATTAGAGAAAAAAAGAGGGAGATGACCCTGTAATCTCTCTGTTGCTTAGTTAGTAAAACAAGGAGTTCGTGTTAGATATATTGAAGTGCATTTTATTTCTAATGTTTCCTGGACTGAGTCAAATTTACTTTAGATTATGAATCACATTTCAAATATCAATTAATACTTCAAAAGAATCAGTTCAATGCATTTCAGTAATTTAGTAGATGGCAAATTAAGACTAAAATATTTATTAGGTGAACAGGTTCCGCTCTGTAAAGAGAATGAATAAAACCATGAATCATTATAGGATACAATTGTGTAAATTTTATTCGTTCATTTAAAGACTTGAAATTTAAAAAGATCAAGAAATATTGGGAAGACAAATTATTCAGAACTTCTTTCCAAATAGCCCAAAACTAAAAACTAAAAAAATTAAATGATACCTACTTGCTGCTAATATTGTATAATACTATTCATATGAATTCATAACTACTATTGCTGTAGTAATGCCTATATATTGCACAACATATGTGTGATATAGTGAATTATGTCTCTTAATTGAAGGTTTTATATTTTTCCTTAGGCTGAAGTAAAAGAGATTTTTGAAAATAATGTATTGTGGAATTTCAAAACGTAAACATCAACCCTATATAGATCAATTCTAACACAAACATGGTAATAAAACACTGATGGTGTGTTAGGGTGGTAACTGGCATCCACCAGTACATTTTTTAAAACCTAACATTTCATAATTGTAAATGTTAAAAATAAAAAATCAACTAAAATATGAAAAAGACCACCTGGTTAAGAGAAAATATCAGCTCAGAGTCTAAGTAAAGATAACGGGATAAAAAAAGAACCTATTGAGAATACACTCAAGATGTAAGGCATGTAGTATATATGTTTCAAACATGCAATCCCTGGAACTTCAGTCTAGACAAAAATGAATTTCATAAAGTCTCAATAAATATTTAGCAACATTTTGATACGAAGCCCCCCAAAAAATCCCAAACTCAATTTATATTTTATTATAAAAAATTACTAGACCAAGCAGTGTGTTTTCCTCTGCAACAAAGTAATTAAGGAAAGAAAAAGAGAGGAATAGGTGGAAATGAAATTGAAAGTTAGAGTGTGGAATAACACTCACTGGAGACTCAGAAGGGGAGAAATTGAGAGGGTGATGAGGGCTGAGTAACTACTTAATCAGTCTAATTGGGTGATGATTACAATAAAAGCCCAAACTTCACCACTGTGCAACGCATCCATGTAACAAAACTGCACTCATACTCCACAAACTTACGTGGGCATTGTAAAAAATAAATAAAACAGAAAACTCTAGGATGAGTTAAATGGACAAACGGCTAAAAAGGCAAGGATAAATAACAAAATGAGCTAGCATTAGTAGCAACCTTAATGTGTTAATGTTTTAAAAAAATTATCACAAAAGCTAAAACGTCTGAAGTTATTCCCTTTGTTTTGACTCAGATATTGAAGCACAGAACACTTAAGTAATTCTAAATAAGAGATAGAGCAAGAGCACCAATTCAGATATCTTTGACTCCCAAACACTCATGTTGAACTACAACTGTTCTGTTAAAAAGCACAATTATGAATCCTTTGATGCACCGTTCAAACTGAATAATTTAATTGATCATTTTATGTATAATAATTTGCATAAGTATAAATAACTCATAAGAATTACCCCTTGAGCATATTATATGCCTGACATTGCTAATTGTTTCCCCCAAAAAAATCTATCTTTGATGATTTACTTCTGCCCTGTTTCTTTAACACTGCACATATTCATTTACTCTATGAGCTAGAATACAGAAACAATGAATAAATATGAATGGAATAAAGAAATGCATGTTAGTTTTATTGAAAAGAACTATAATATTTATATGATTAGTTATTTAGCCATTTTCAGTTAGAGCATGACAGTGTGTTATTATTTTGTTTATCTTCCCAACAAAGAGGACATTTCACTTTGCAACGAAGATCCAGACAGCGCCTTAGCCTTGTCTACCGAGAAAGACTCCATGTGATGTCTTTTACCAATCTTCCTTCTAAATGGGCATGACATTTTCTGAGTGAAAATGTTTTGTCATCTGTAGCTACTGAATGAAGTCCATAATATGATATTCATTACTTTGACGCTATCTTACTGAAGAAATCTTGCTTTGGAATTTCAAGACTTTTGTGTAATCTGACTCTGACATTCAGCATTAAATCCTCAATTTCTTTTAATCTATTCAGCGTGACTCAGATAGATTTGCTTTTCTCTTTTCTAACGTTTGCATTAGACTGATCTTAATGAGATTGAGTTAAGAAAAATAATGTGGTCATTTTGTAAGATATTTCCTTCTCCTCCTCCTCCTTCTTCTTCTTCTTCTTCTTCTTCTTCTTCTTCTTCTTCTTCTTCTTCTTCTTCTTCTTCTTGTTCTTCTTCTTCTTCTTCTTCTTCTCTTCTTCTCTTCTTCTTCTTTTTTGCGATGGAGTCTCACTCTGTCACCCAGGATGGAGGGCAGTGGGCAGTGGTGCCATATTGACTCACTGCAACCTCCACTTCCAGGGTTCAAGCAATTCTCCTGCCTCAGCCTCCTGAGTAGCTGGGATTATAAACACACACCACCACAACAGTCTAATTTTTGAATTGTTAATAGAGACAGGGTTTAACCATGTTGGTCAGGCTGGTTTCGAACTCCCGACCTCATGATCTGCCTGCCTCTGCCTCCCTAGGTGCTAGAATTACAAGCATGAACCACTGCACCTGGCCCATGTAAGAAATATCTATTGATGACGTTGGTTGAACATACCCCAAAATACTAATACACACACACACACACACATACACACACACACACAACCTTTCTTTTATATCAAACAAAAGCTTTACTATACCGGAAAACATTCTTAAGCAAATATTTTTAAAAATAAACTAATTTATCCATTGTCCTTGTGTATTTTTTAAAATTACTTTTAATTCCTATCTTGGGATTTATAGCATGCTATTACCTTAACAAAAAGAAACCAATATAATGTAATGCATATAGAAGTGGTGCTTATCTTAAGCCAAAAGAACAAGACCTATTATTGAGGTCAAAACAAGTTGAAAAAAATAACTGTTTATGGTGAAACTATCTGAGCCAATGTACCTCAAAAGCAAAACCAAACAAGGATATTGAAAATATTTTTATTCAAAATGAAAGACTTAAAAGTCTATTTGGTGAAATGAGCATTCCTAATTAGAGATGTTGGTGTTATTCAGGGAAAAATATTTTCTTAACATATAAGTTTAAGAAGTATTTTGTTAAATGACTTTTAATTATTTTCTTTACTGCAAAACTTATCGGAACCCTTAATATGTCAATGTGTGTTGTGAAAACTAAGAACAAAACATATTTGTCTTTTTTTAAAGATCTAGAATACCAACCTCTGCGCAGAGAGCTTTGTATGTTCAGCAATCCACGAAAGTCATCTAGAAACTGATGTTTATAACCAATATTATATGTAAATATAGATGTATTAACCTAAATCAAACTATGTTAAAAAAATGCAAAACGTAGTAACAGTACATATAAGAGTTCTTCATGGTGCACAAGTAGGTTTTCTTTCACAATTTCCATCTCAATAGCTGTTAATACAATATTTCTTTTTATAACTTTCAAAATTGCTGAATTTTTAAAAATATTTAACTGTCATTCAAAAAAATAAAGTGTTAATGTTGTCAGTATATGAGCCTTGTTTGTTTGTTTTGAGATGAAGTCTCGCTCTGTCACCCAGTCTGGAGTGCAATGGCATGATCTTGGCTCACTGCAACCTCTGCCTCCCAGGTTCAAGGGATTCTCCTGCCTCAGCCTCCTGGGTAGCTGGGATTACAGGTGAGCGTCACCATGTCGGCTAATTTTTTTTTTTTTTTTTGAGACGGAGTTTCACTCTCCTTACCCAGGCTGGAGTGCAATGGCCTGATCTCGGCTCACCACAGTCTCCGCCTCCTGGGTTCAGGCAATTCTCCTGCCTCAGCCTCCTTAGTAGCTGGGATTACAGGCACGCGCCACCATGCCCAGCTAATTTTTTGTATTTTTAGTAGAAATAGGGTTTCGCCATGTTGGTCAGGCTGGTCTCAAACTCCCAACCTTGAGATTCTCCCACTTTGACCTCCGAAAGTGCTGGGAGTACATGCGTGAGCCACAGTGCCTGGCCACAAGTAATTCTTTAATGCCACACTGGCGTTCTAAATATAGAGTGAAAAATTCAAAGATAAATGTATTACAATTCCTTAGCTCTATATCTGCTATTTGATAACTTTATATTTCATTTTCACTTTATGCTATGAATGCAATTCCATAATTTATCCAGTAACAATGCTCTGCAAAGTAAAATAAATGATAATAATGATGATACAAATAATGATATGTTTTAAAAGCATAACATTACAAAAGCGAATTTTGATGCATATATGTGAAAAAATTTTGGCTTATTTGAAAAATGAAAACATACTTGACTACTTTAGCAGTGAGCTCTGTAATTCTACATTCCTCTTAAAATTATGGCACTCTTGGGCCAGGCACAGTGGCTCCCAGCACTTTGGGAGGCCGAGGCTGGCAGATCACTATTTCGGGAGATCCAGACCATCCTGGCCAATATGGTGAAATCTCATCTTTACTAATAAAAATTAGCTGGGCATGGTGGCGTGTGCCTGTAGTCCCAGTTACTCCGGAGGCTGCCGCAGGAGAATTGCTTGAACCTGGGAGGAAGAGGTTGCAGTGAGCTGAGATTGCACCACTGCACTCCAGCCTAGTGACAGAGCAAGACTCCCTCTAAAAAAACAAAAAGAAAGAAAGAAAAACAACTATATATATGTATATAATTGGCACTCTTGAAAGTCCAGTTGCAGTTGTTAGATATTTCCTATTTGCACCTAGAATTACAACATTTGTCTGCAATTATTAATCTTTTCCTACATAAGACATGGAATTAAACAACTTCTGTCATTTAAGAACTTGTAATTTACTTTAGTATCACAGTTTTCTATCAACAATCAATACAAGGAAACACACATACATGTGAATATACATCATCAACACACACACATGTGAATACACACACATTCACATTCTCCAGTTGGCCTTATATTTCCTCCTACCTACTTAGAGTTACAGCTTAAGGTCATCTCTCCACCCCATGCTGTTCTGAAACACACTATTTCCAATGTTTTTGGATTCAATTTTCTCATTAAAATCACCTGGCATTTGTTTTTCCTTCCTTGATAATTTCCTTAAAATGAAGGTAGCATTTTCATTTTAGTAAGGTATACAAAATTTTAATCCAAAATAATTATAAAGTGGAAAAGTTTATGCATCTCCAAAGAGACTGTAGGGGAGAAAAATTGTTGTACATGAGCAAATGCTATTATTCCCGAAAATAAATCTAAAACAGATTCTATAGTTATTTAGATTGTAATTTCAAAATTAGACATAGGGTTTTGTTTGCTATGCAACTCTATTTGAAGGCCATTCATATATTGTACATCTTTGCATCAGAATGTCTTTAAGTAATGTAAGTATAATCCTGTATTGACTCGAGCAATACAGGACTGATTGACTCCCTTAAAAATATGAGCATAGGGTTGGGTTGAGGTAATGATCACTATGGCTCTGGTTCAGCTTCTCCGATATTCTTCTCTGCCCTCTTCCACATGTCAACTTCATTCTTAAGCTGACTTCTCCCAGGGTCACCAGATGGCTCAGCACTATAAAGATAATGTCACAGTTTGTTCATATCCATAGAAAGATAAGGTGTCCCTGTCCTGTCACAGCCATTAAGTGCGCTAATATATCTATTGATTAAACCATCCTTCAAGAATATTTACTTGTAGTTAATGTCACATGCAAATAAGCTTAAATTTAAATTACCTGAACCAATAACAATAGCCAGATGAAAGTAATTGTCCCCTTCACTCAGCTCAAACCACAGGGGCACTGCCCAATGGAATAAGTGTGAAATAACTGCAGCAAAGCAAAGCAAATATCTAGTAAAGATCAAAAAATAATAATAATAAAGAATAATGGTTTGGATAAGTTGAATTTTCATTTTCTTTAAAAATGAATTACATGAAGTGTAAATTATGTTGATATTAAAATCTCTATTCCAATATTGATTTCAGATTTTCTCATGCTTCAAATTTGAACTCATATGCCTGTTTTGAGCCACTAAATTCTATGAAGCTTGAGTTCTAGACATTATATATTACCCTTTTCTTGTTCAGTAATAAATAACTCCTTGTAGGTTATCTTCACATTTTAGCCAATGACATTAAAAACATGTTGTACATGATGTACCTATTTTCCTATATTCCTTCACACATCGTAAAAGAAACAATGACAGCATACTGTTAGGAAGTCTTCTGTTTAAGGGTTAATGGATTTAAAAATTATTACTCATGTAACTCCATAAATATATGAGTTAATAGAAATCATGTTATTTCATTTAATATTAGTCACTATAGGTAAACAAGTCATAAAGATTTAAGACCTTTTCAATATAAACTCTCGAATAAGCTCACCTTAGTGGTAAATTAATTATTCATTTTTCTCACTACTGTTAACACTAACTTGAGCTTATTTGAATATTTTCTCACTCCTGTTATATATGCATATGCCACATATATGTGTATATTTTATATGTATACACAAACACACACAAATATATATATATATTTGAGAATGTATTTGTAAATAGTGAGATTACTTTATTTTCCATTCACTAAATATAGAGAAACTCATCAAACCCTCCCTTTGCCCTCTGTTCTGGCAAACTCTTTATTCATCAACCAGAATTAACTCAGACATCACTTTTCCTTGATTCCTTTCCCGAACAACTCAGCCAGAGTTAATCATGCCCTTCCCTAATGCCTCTGTACTTTATCCCCATTTCTTTATTTAACTTGTTGCATTTCATTGTAATTATTTGTTTTCACAGCTCTGATCCACTAGACCAGAGCTAGCAAACTTTCTCTGAAAAGAGCCAGAGAGTAAATATTTTAGGCTGTGAGGACTATGCAGCCTAAATTGTAGCCACTCACATCTGTTCTGTAACACAAAAGCAGCCAGAGACAATATAGAAGTAAGGACCTGGCTATGTTCCAAAATAACTATATTTCCACAATCAGGTGGCAGATTGTATTTGGCCCACAAGCTCTTTTCCGTAAGACTATGGAGTTCTTCAGAGGTAGAATATGGACTTTTCAATTCTTTGCACCTTTGTTCTACAGCTGTAAGCATAAGTTTAAGCATGCAAATGAGGTTTGATAAATGTATTTTTAATTTGAATTTAGTTGACACAAATCACAGCAACTCCAGTTCCAGTAATTTCCAACTGTGAGAACTCTGGTGCTTAAAAATGTAGATGTGTGCTGTCCACTATATAGGCACTAGTGATGAGTGGCTGTTTAATCTTGTTAATTAAAATCAAATAAAATTAAAAATTCAATTCCTCTTTCACACTAACCAAATTTCAAGGGCTCAATAGCTACAGGTAGTTAATGGATACTATATTTAAATGGCATAGATATAGAACATACCCATCATTACAGAAAGTTCTATCAAGTAGTGCTGGCTTAGACAACGGGAACACTAAGACAAGCAGATTACCTCAAAGAGGAATCCTGATAGTGCATAAAGTATGATTCATGTCAGGAACCTCAAATGCATTCTCTGGGCATAGTTTTCAAAGACTGAAGTTGCAATATGTACAACAGATAAAAGAGCATGTATTCATTTAATAGTCAAAGTAATTTAAAACATTTATTGTACTATTTGAAGCATTATTATTCAGTAGATCTTTGTGTCTGGGGTGTTTGGGTGAGTGTGTGTTATAAAAATTCAAGGTTCACAGTAAATATTATAAAACTTTTAAAAGTAATGGTTCTCTTCATCAAGTAGTTTCAACCTTATTGGGGACATATTGGGGAAATATGTCGACTGTCTTTGTGCT
Organism: Saguinus oedipus; assembly: GCA_031835075.1. Taxonomy (NCBI): domain Eukaryota; kingdom Metazoa; phylum Chordata; class Mammalia; order Primates; family Cebidae; genus Saguinus; species Saguinus oedipus. Next base: position 59,288,753 of record CM063171.1, on the reverse strand, counting down.
ATTTTTTGAGTATGTGTATTCTATTCCTTGTATCTGTCTCTCTCTCTCTCCCACTATATATATGTATATAATATGCATATAATACATATGTTAAATATATAATATTGTAATACAAAGCAATACATTTATGTTGTTCTTTGAAATACATATATATTTGTTCAAAGAAGAGAATCCACTTTCAAGAAATAGCAGAGATATCTGAATATATATAGATATATGTTTGTGTATGTATATATACATATATACACATAAACTTGTTTAAATAGAATAAGTTAAACAACTGCCTTTTGACATTTTACCTTAACCTTCTATTCTTTATGTCTGTGTTTGTATCTCTTGATTTTTCCATGATCTAATTGTTCCTCACTTTAGTTGCATTGATAATCTCCTAATCTGTTTTCTTAGAAGATTGCTACCATTAATCTATCTTTTACCTAGTCATTTCTGTGATAGATTTAAAAGGAAAGGAGAGCTACGTTACATCAACGTTTAGGAATTTTTAGTGGCTTCCCTCTGACTAGGAGATTAAATTTAGTCATTAATGGTCCTTTTCATTGTGGAGTCAGTTCAGCATTCCAAATTACTCCTTGACCTTTGTACCTTAGACTCTCAAATTACTAAACTACTTGTATATTGCAAACACACTGTATTTGTGACTTAAATAATGTTGTTCCATTTCTCTGTACTTTCTTTTACCCTCCTTTCTTTTAATTATAACTTATACATCATTTAAGATTTATCAGTTTAATTTATAACACTGCGGTCTGGGTGTGGTGGCTCTCACCTATAATCCCAGCACTTTGGGAGGCCAAGGAGGGCAGATCACCTGAGGTAGGAGTTGGAGACCAGCCTGACCAACTTGGAGATACCCTGTCTCTACTAAAAATACAAAATTAGCTGGGTGTGGCAGCACATGCCTGTAATCCCAGCCATTCGGGAGGCTGAGGCAGGAGAATCCCTTGTACCCAGGAGGTGGAGGTTGTAGTGAGCCAAGATCATGCCACTGCACTCCAGCCTGGGCGACAAGAGCAAAACTGTCTCAATACAAAACAAAACAAGACTGCAGAAACCTGCTTATTTCTATTAAGAGACAATGCTGAAAAAATTGAAGTTAAATAATAATCTACATGCTTTATCAGGGAGGAGCACATAAGACAGTCTTCAAACCATGTTTAGTATAGAATGGTAAGAAAACAGTCTCACCATGAATGAAATTGCATAAAAGTCAGTCAAGTAAAAAAGAGAGAAGGATGTTCCTGTCAATCACAAGAAAGAGCATGTTCAAAGCCATGGCCAGTAGTCTAGAGAAAAACAAAACAAAACAAACAAATGGATGCTACTGGATCTGCAAGTAATTTAGTAGACTTGTACCAAAGTTTCTGAGTTCAGATGAGAGGTATCTAAAGATGAAATTGGAGATATAATCAAAGCCCTATTGTTAAAAGTCTCTAAATGCCATTCCAAGGAGTTTGCATTTTACCCTGAGCTCAAAGACAGAGTGTTGACGAGTTTTAGGATAAAAAGTATGAACAATTAAATATATGTTTCTAGAATCAATCTATGGAGACAAAACTAGTCTGAAAGATTTTTATCTAATCAACTCAAATATGTTGGCAGCTCTGATTGGGGAAATCAGAGAGTTATTAAAGAGGTGAAAGTAAACATGTTTCATGATTGATTGGACATGGTGTGTAAGCGGTAGAAGAGCAATCAAGGAGCAGCACAGACCACTGACATTGGCTAGTATTTGAATGACGTTTTTACTTCATTCACTGAAAACACTGACCGGTGAAGAAGAGATTGTGTGTGTGTGTGTGAGTGCATGCACATGTGTATGTGTGTTAGATATGAGGAAGAATTGATGAGTTTATTTATTACGTTGATATTCCTTTGGTCGTTCAAATGGTTATGGCAATGGAGAGTAAGTAGTTAGATTCACAAATTTGTAACACAAGAGCATGCAGGAATAGAGACATAGATTTTAGATGCATCAAGTTGTAGATGAGACAGTAGGCTTTAAGAATGACTGATATTAAATATTTTAAAAGCAAATCATAAAAAGAAGTGACTTGAAGACATATTTGAATGAAAAGGAGGAAAACATAAAAGTATGATGTCAGAGGAGCCAAAGAAATAGAACATGCCAAAAAGGAAACTCTGGTAGGAAGAATTCTAATATGGCCTCCAAGATTCAATCAATAGTGTAAATGTTGTTTGATCCCCGCCCCCCTTGAGCGTGGGCATTACCTGTTAATGTGATAAATGGTGTCTACCCTGATTAGATTATACGGCAAAGGTAATATAATCACCTATTCCTTAAAGGTATAGTCACTCTCTTTAAGATTGTTATTTAAGATTTTGCCACAGCAAACTAAAGGAAGATGGTCTTGTTGACTTAAAAGAAGAAAGCTACTATTTTGTGAATAAGCTCTTATGGCTAAGATATATCTCCTAGAAGAAGACAAAGATCTCTGGCCTATAGCAAGCAAAAAACCAGCAACCTCTCTCCTCCAACCACAATGTGTTTAATTCAACCTGCAACCTGAATGATCTTGGAAAAGGATCCTGACCTCCAGATGAGAATGCAGCCCAGCCAACACTTTGATTTCAGCTCTGTGAAATCTTCAGCAAATAACCTAGAGGTGCCATGACCTTCAGAATTGTAAGATAATAAATTGATGTTGTTTCAAGATGATAAATGTATGTTCCTAAGTTTTTAGCAATGTGTTATGCAGCAGTATAAAATTAGCACAGAGATAATTCCAAACACTGAAAAGACATGAAACTAAAGTTTATAATGGATTGAACAACAAGCTTCCACTGATACCAGTGGAAGCAATTTCAGTAGAAAGATGGTAGAACTCATATTTTACTATATGAAACAGAAAAAGGAATGTGGATATTGATTATAGACAACCCCTAAAATCTTCACAATGTAAGATTCAGAAACCTAGAGTAATATTTAGAGACTGATAATTTTTGCCTTCATTTTTAAAGATGGGACTTTATTATCATTAATATCATTATTGTTATTTGAAAACAATAATTGGAGAAGATATAATGAAGGGAAAATTGAAGCTATAAAGAGAAAGTGGATTATACAAATGAAAAGTATTTGTGTAGGCATAAGAGAATAATATAATATTAGGTGCTTGTATTAATCCATTTTCGCACTGCTGATAAAGACTGGGTAATTTACACAAGAAAGAGGTTTAATTGAACTTAAAGTGCTACATGGCTCAGGAAGCTTCACAATCATGGTGGAAGGCAAGGAGGAGCAAATCATGTCTTACATAGATGGTAGCAGGCAAAGAGAGAGCTTGTGCAGAAAAATGCCCCCCATAATAACCATCAGATCTCCTGAGAATTACTCACTATCACAAGAACAGCATGAGAAAGAACGGCCCCCATGATTCAATTACCTCTCACTGGGTTCCTCCCATGATACATGGGAATTCAAGATGAGATTTGGGTGGGGACACAGCCATACAATATCCGTGCTCATGTAGAATTTTGACAATATCAAGAGAAAATGAGAAACAGAGGAAAGCAAATGCCTTTATAATGGAAATAGAGGAAAGAAAGTGCTTCTCATCAAATAGATTCTAGATTCTCAGTAAAGAAGGGAGCAAGTTCATTTCTGCTAAAGGTGGAATTTCAGATCATGAGATTGGGAGTTCAAATCTGAACTCCACCTATTATCCATTACAGAACCTTGACATACTCTTTATCACTCTCACTTTCTGTTTATCACTCAGTTGAACAAGAATAATAAAACCACTTCAATGAGTTATTGAGAGAATCGAATAAGGCAATATTTGTGGTGTATTTAGTAGATTGTTCAGCAAATTGAATACTCAGTAAATTGTAGCTTTTCTATTACCGGGATTGAGACAGTTTAGAGGGATAAGGAATTTGAGAAGAGTGAAGACAGTTTGAAATGCTCTTGTGATTAAAAGAGGCAGTTAAGTGGGAAAATATAATTTTTAAAATGCTTTCAGGTCTCAGGTGAGGTAGGAAAAAATGAATTTCTTCTGATAGGAATAACACATAAGAAGAAAAATGGAAGATTGTCATCACCAGCATCAATGCTTAAATTTAAATTTTTAGAGGTAAAATAGATTAAAAAAATAACAATCAAGAAAATCCTGAGTGTCATCCAGGATGATGGCAAGAATTGAGATTATAAGGAAAGCCAGAAGGCAGACATCAAAGAATTTTAGGCAAACAAAAAATTGAATGAGTCAGTTGATAGAAGACAATGGCAAAGAATGATGGGGTTGATGTAGTCAAGTGTTGTTTAACTTTAAAGTGATATTTATTGCATTCCTGTAGTTTTTAAATTTAAAAGTATTTAAACAAAATTGGCAAAGAAACATTATTTTAATTCTGAGATAAAAAACTTTAGAAAAAATTAGTTTGCATTGTTTTTGTTTATTATTAGTAGTATTAATATTTTTATTATGTTTTGCCAAGACATAATAAATATATTGTGGTAAACATTATTTTAAGAATGAAAACACTAAGAAGCTGAAATGTTGCTATTACAGCAAATGTTCATGAACACTGCAGCAAAATGTGAATCAAAAAGAGGTACTTTCTGAGTATTTAAGATATTTTGGCATAAATGTTAGGTTGTCCTAGACTATTTGATGTCTAAAGAGTACCAAGGTACAAAATAACCTGATTTTTATCTGTTGATAAATGAGTAGCAGTTCCTCATGTTACTCAGTCCATAGAAAATAAATCAATATCTTAGGTCTTACAAAATTTATGGCATAGATTCTACATCTTTAGAGACTAATTTTAAAATGTCTTCATGATGTATGTATTTTTCTATTTCAAAATCTAGAGAGACTGAGTGGTGCAGATAGGAACCTTTGTAGTACATTCCCCTGGATTTTTTTTTTAAAAAATAACAGTCTGAAGTCTTTTTATTCAGCTAAGATGACACCTGTAGCCTCTTCCAGGGAGAAGCAATCCCAGCAATAAAACTACACGTCCTCAAAGAAATATGTTTACCAAGGTAGAACTGGAGGCTTATAACACACACTTTACACCTGTGTAGATAGCTTTCCATTTCAGAGTAGTTTGTGGTTTCTATTTCATGCAAATTTTGAGTTTAAACTGCTGACTAGTATTTTTATCCAAAAGTGTATTTTTCCCAAATTTTGGAATTTGATTGCCTTTTCTAATTCAGCCGCACCTTTCACAAGTTGTCTAAAAAAGAATTCCCTATATGTGGCATGTAATCAATCAGCTCTGTTCCTTACTGTGCCTTAGTTGTAATTGAGAATGGTTTTTAACATTTAAGCTTAATTACTTTTACAGGTTCAAGGACCCCTTAATAATCTTTGGCATGGCTCATACAGTAGAAGGGACTTATTGTGCATGCCACGGTTGGAATGAACACGGTATTGCTTTCAATTTCTGATACTATTGCTTCTCTCTGGAATCATAAAAAAGAATTAAAATTGGGAGGTGTTTTGCTCATATTATTTTTCTCTTGTACCAATTACAACATCACAATAAAAAACTAATAAATAAAGCTTTCACTTTAGGCCCATGATAATAATAATGTCCTAAATTAATTGGAGAATACCCTGGCTTTTGATATTTGTGTGGTACAAGATAGCTTTTGATGTTTATATGGTACAAGATATGGATTGAGGATCTTTTCATCGGATATGACTATAGAATTATTTTAGCACCACTTCTTGAAGAATTATTTTTTCCTCCATTCAATTGTCTTCACGGATTTATCAAAAATTAATGGACAAATTAATCGTTTAATTTAATAATTAACTGATGAATTTTAAATTAATATGTTTAATTTAATATACTGATTAATAATGCATGAGTCTCTTTATGGACTCTATCCCTCTTCACCTTGTCTATGATTATGCTCCAGTACTGTAGTTTTTTTTTTTTTTTTTTTTTTTTTTTGAGATGGAGTTTCGCTCTTGTTACCCAGGCTGGAGTGCAATGGTGCGATCTCAGCTTACCGCAACCTCCGCCTCCTGGGTTCAGGCAATTCTCCTGCCTCAGCCTCCTGAGTAGCTGGGATTACAGGCACGCGCCACTATGCCCAGCTAATTTTTTGTATTTTTAGTAGAGGCGGGATTTCACCATGTTGACCAGGATGGTCTTGATCTCTTGACCTCGTGATCCACCCTCTTCGGCCTCCCAAAGTGCTGGGATTACAGGCTTGAGCCACCGCGCCCGGTCTGTAATTTTATAAGTGTTAAAATTAGATGATGTAAGTCCTTCAACACTGATCATCTTTTGGAATGTCATTTGCATTTCTACACAAATTTTAGAAGCGGCTTGTCAGTTTTTACAAAACGCATTGTATAATTTCGTTTGCGATTGCATTTAACATATAAATGAATCTAGGAATTTTTAAGAGCAAAAATAACCTTTTAACTTTTACCTAAACGTGTATTTCTGAAGAGTAAACTAAATATTTTGGCATCCTGCAGTTGACTTAATTGGAACATGGTTTATTGATTGGCAAGTATTACTGATTCTTATTTAACACACACTCTGTGCCAGACATCGTGAGGTTGTGTATAGTACAAGGAAAAATTTATTAAATGATGCACATTTAGATTGTTTTTATTTTTTTGTTCTAATATGCAATGTAGACTTAAACACCTTTTTATAAGCATTACTAAGCATAAATATTAAAATTTTGATGGAATTATATTAGATGTAGAATGGCTAGTTGAAAGTTATGTACATTTAAAATACAGATAATAATTCAAATTACTCTATAGTTATTACCCAAACAGATAAATATTCCTATCTATCCTTATCCTTGAAACCACTTATTTTCCTTGTTTTATTTTTACCCTTTAAAGAACAAAATAACTATTTTATTTCTTATAATACAAATATTACTAAGAGATGATCATCTTCAACCTATTTTTCTGCTAATATTTTTATGTATTTATTTTTAGTCATTTCCCTGTTTTGTCATTTTTCAATAATGCAGGAGTTTTTTGAATTTTATAATATCAATCCTTTCATGCTGCATATCTCATTATTTTTATTTTATATTTATTTTACTTTGTTAATACTCATAAAGGCAATTTTTTCGTGTTTTTCTATGTTTTGTTTTTTAATTTGGGGACTACAAAAGCATTTTTCACTATGTAAATAAAACACACATTTCTCTAGTATTTTCTACAATATATTAAATCACTATCACAATAACAGAGTTCTGTGGCAAACAATATCCAGATCTCAGGCACATTAAACATACATTTATTTTTCCTGCTCATAGGGCTGTAAATTAGCTGGTGTTCTGCTAGACTAAGCTGTCATTCATTGGTTTCATTCCAGGTTGTAGACTAGGTTCAAAAATGTTTTGGATATTTTTTTATTTTGATGTCAATGGCATTCCAGAGAAGTCTTGCCATGATGGATGGCAGAAGCATAAAAGCAAGCCAAAATTGCACAACTGCATGTAAAATTTCCTACACACATTTTACCTACTCATTTCTCACTGGAAAAATTGAGCCAAGTGTTCCAGCTTAAATGAAATGGGAGATGGAACTGCATCCTCTCAATGGTAAAACCAGGATAAGGGCAGGCAGGAAAGGGAAAAGTACGATTCTGTGATACAGTTGCCCACATACATTTCAAATTTTTACTTAAAATTCATTTTCCTTTTGGACATTATAGCTTTTTTTATAAGTAGTCTACTTAATCAATGTATGTAAAGTTTATTTAATCAATAATATTTTTTGTGTGTATATATATATATATATATATGATTTTATATACATTGGATTATTCCAACGTGATTTGTTGAATCATGAATAAATGGATCTCTTATCGACTTTTTAAAAATGGTTTCTTAATTATATATTGAATCCTGGTATATTCTTTTTTTTTTTTTCTTTTTGAGATGGAGTCTTGCTCTGTTTGGAGGCTGGAGTGCCCTGAGGTGATCTCGGCTCACTGCAACCTCCACCTCTTGGGTTCAAGCAATTTTCCTGCCTCAGCCTCCCGAGTACCTGGGACTACAGGAGCACGCCACCATGCCCAGCTACTTTTTGTATTTTTGGTAGAGACAAGGTTTCACCATGTTGGCCAGGATGTTCTCAATCTCTTGACCTCATGATTATCCCGACTCAGCCTCCCACAGTACTGGGATTACAGGCATGCACACCACACCCGGCCAAACTTCATGTGTTCTTAATTCTAACCTCCCACTAGCTTATTTGTCTATTACACTTACAAGAATGGTATTATATTCAATACAAAGTTAGACTGGATGAAAAAGGTACAACTTTACAATACAGAATTTTCCTGCAACAGAAAATGGGTTGATATCATTTGATTTACTTTATAGTTTCTTAATAAAATTTCATGTATATCCACCACAAACTTGTTAATTAATAGACACAGCATTTGTGCTTCTAGAAAGAGGCTCCTTTATTTCTATTACTTGTTTAACTGATAGTTGGTGTGAAATTAAGATTCTTATTTTTCTATATCTTTAACTTGTATTCACCCATATTTTCAAATTTTCCAACTTAATTCCAGTTGCATATTTTGGATATTTTTAATAAAAAGACTATTATTAGGGAAGATGTCTTTTTTTTTTTTCCTAACAGTATGTCTTTAGCTTTAGAAGTAGCTCTTTAAGAATAACACTCCTGGATTTCCTTTGGCCTCATATTCACTTATTTACTGGGGAAAGAAAATGTGAATCGCAAATAAGCCTTGTTCTCTTGGGAGGGAAAAAATATGCAATGAGAATCTCTTCTTAATTGCATTTGGCTATTTGTTAAATGGAATGTAGGCCTAGTCCATGAGGAAGCCTTGTGGTGACATCTAGCCTGACTTTTGAAAAAGTGTGTCATTCTATTTCTGAGTTTCTATAATAAGGAAAACATTTGCTGCATTTATAATCACCGTTTTTCAGAACTGGAAGGTAATATATTTCTTCCTCATTTAGCATGCTTCTGTTTGTTTCTCAGTGTTTTTAGAACTCTGGCAGTGAGATGAGTTATTAATTTAATGCCCTAGGTATCCACTAAAATAGGAAACATCTGTAATTAATGATAATATATCTCTTATTTGTTTTTTGTCATTTGCATTAAATATGATTACTAGTAAAATTGTAAAGAGTAGTCACAATAGGAGGCCTTTTTAACTGTTCTTGGGATGACCTGATTTTAAATCACAGAAAGGTTATATTTGCTATATGATTCTGGTAGCTTGCATTTATGCATTTATCAATTTTGAAATATTTTCATTAAATCTTGCTTATAAAATTGTGATTATATTGTTATGAACAGAAGTTAATATATCGCTCATTATATCAAGGTGATTTTCTTTAATATATTAAAATTTTATTAAACAGCAAATTGCATGCCTGTGCCCAGACGTATGTACATGCAAAGCAAAACATTACAATGAGATCTCTGACTCAGACAAATTTCTTAACATGTATTGCTAGTTTGTCTGTCACTTCCTAAGTTAATTGTCTTTTTAGGTAGACTAGGGATGCACAAGTTTTTTTTTTAAATAGTATTTTTAAAAATTCTTTTTTTTTTTTTGTGAAAGAAAAAAAGAAAGAGAGGAAGAGAAAGGGGAAGAGAGAACAGAAGTCTTGCTCTATTGTCCAGGCTGGAATGCAAGCTAAAAGTAGATATTAAAAACCTCTTTTATGCTGATAATTGTGCTTAACGGTAGAGACAGGAAGGAATAAGGAAAGAAAATAACAAACAAACAGCCAACCAATATTTTATTTAAATCTGTGAAATGCTGTGCAAGTGCTGAAGAGTGATTTGCTTCCATTTATGTGGTCACTTTCAAAATAGGTGTAATGTGACAGTAAAAAAAAAAATGTATGTTCTGTGGACCTGGGGTGAAGAATTCTATAAATATTCACTGAGTTTACTTGTTCCAGGTCTGAGATGAAATCATAGGTGTCCCTGTTAATTTTCTATCTCGCTGATCCGTCAAATATTAACAATGTGGTGTCAAAGTCTCCTGCTATTATTGTGCGGGAGTTCATGTCTCTTTATAAGTCATCGAAAACTGGTCTTAAGTATCTGGGTGCTCCTATATTGAGTGCATATATATTTATGATCATTGACTTCTATTGTTGCATTGATCCTTTTACCATTATGTAATGTCCTTCTTTGTTTCTTTTAGTCTTTGTTACTATTAAAGTCTATTTTATCAGAGACGAAAGTTACAACTCCTGGTTTTGTTTTTTCTCTCTTCATTTGATTGGTGAGTCTTCCTCCAACCTTTTGTTTTGAGTCTTTCTGTGTCCTTGCTTATGAGATGGATCTGGATAGAGTGCTGATGTGTTTTGACTTTTTATTCAGTTTGTGTGTCTGTATCTTTGATTGGGGCATTTAACCCATTTAAATTTAGGATTAATATTGATACTTGTGAGTTTAATATTGTCATTTAATGCTAGCTGGCTATTTTGCCCATTAGTTGATATAGATACTTCATTACGGAGATACTCTTTATCTTTTGGTAAGTTTTGGGGATGACTGATACTGGTTGTTCCTTTCTGTGTGTAGTGCTTCTTTCAGAAGCTCTTGTAAAACAGGCCTGGTGATGATGAAATCTCTGAGTGCTTGCTAGTTCGTAAAAAAATGTATTTTTCCTTCACTTATGAAGCTTAGTTTGGCTGGATATGAGATTCTGGGTTGAAGATTCTTTTCTTTGAGGATATTGAATATTAACCCCCACTCTCTTCTAGTTTGTAGGGTTTCTGCTGAGAGATCTGCTGTAAGTCTGATAGGCTTCCCTTTATGGGTAACCTGACCTTTCTCTCTAGCTGCCCTTAGAATTTTCTCCTTTATTTCAACCCTTTTGAATCTAACAATTATGTGTCTTGGGGTTTCTCTACTTGAGAAATATCTTTATGGTGTTCTCTGTATTAATTGGAGTTGAGTATTGTCCTGCCTTACTAGGTCAGGAAAGTTTTCCTGAATAATATCCTGAAGAATATTTTCCAGCTTGGATTCATTCTCTTCATGACATTCAGGTACACCTACCAAACGTAAATTAGGTCTTTTCACATAGTCCCATATTTCTTGGAGACTTTATTCATTCCTTTTTACTCTTTCTTCTCCAATCTTGTCTTCTCGTTTCATTTCATTAAGTTGGTCTTTGACCTCTGATATCTTTTCTTCTGCTTGATCAATTTTACTGTTAAAACCTGTGCATACTTCGTGGAGTTCTTGTATTGTATTCTTTAGTTCCATTAATTCACTTATATTCCTCTCTAAATTGTCTACTCTCGTTAGGATTTCATCAAACTTTTTTTCAAGGTTCTTAGTTTCTTTACTTTGGGCTACAATGTGTTCTTTTAACTCACAGAAGTTTCTTATTATTCACCTTCTGTAGCCTAATTCTGTTATTGGAACTCACTTGTTCTCCATCAGGCCTTGTTCCCTTGTTGATGAGGAACCATGATCCTCTGCAGAGGGAGAGGCATTCTGATTTTCAGTATTCTCAGCCTTTTTATGATGGTTTCTTCCCATCATTGTAAATTTATCCACCTGTTATCTTTGTAATTACCAACTTTCAAATTAGGTCTCTGAGTGGATGTCCAACTTGTTGATTCCCAGTGCCGAAATCTGAACAACCCACTGCACTAGCCAAAACAGCAGCATCAAGATTCTTGGTGCTTTTCTGCCTGGGAGTCTCCAGTCTGGCTTCCCTCCTGAATCCCTTCTTCAATCAGCTGAATGGGTGACTCTGCCTTCCCAGAGCCCCAAACATCAACCAAAAGGGGACCCAGTCCCGTTTTCTCTGCACAGAGAACTGCAGCGCTTGGGTGCTGGCAAAACTGCGGAGCCCGCCACAAGAATTGCGCTGGCGACCCATGGGCTCCTCCCCTGGGAATCTCCTGGTCTGTGAGCAACAAAAATTCATCTGAAAGTGTGGCGTCCTCTCATTCTCTGCACTTTCACTGGGAGCTACAATCCTGAGCTGCTAGATCGGCCATCTCGGATCTCTCTCCTTTAAAAATTATTTTCTAGCTCTGTATCTCACATCTATATTCCTCCTTTTTACTTACATATGTTTTTAAAAAAATTAGTGCTGCTTTGAATGTAAGTGCTTAATAATTTGCATAAAAGTACTGTCATTTTCTGTTTTGTATGCACCCAGTCTAATGCTGGCCACCTGTTTCCTCAAACACACCAGCAGCTTCTGCCTCAGGATCTCTGCACCTTCACTGACTGTGTTAGTCTGTTTTCATACTGTTATAAAGAATTGCCCAAGACTGGGTAATCTTTAAAGGAAAGAGGTTTAATTAGCTCACAGTCTCACACAGCTGGAGAGGCCTCAGGAAACTTACAATCACGCTGGAAGGCAAAGGGGAAGCAAGCCATCTTCTTCACAGGCTGGCAGGAGGAAATGAGGAGTGAAGGGGAAAGAGCCCTTATAAAACCATCAGATCTCATGAGAACTCACTCAGTATCATGAGAACAGCATGGGGAAAACTACCCCCATGATACAATTACCTCCACTTGTTCCTGCCCTTGACATGTTGGGATTATAGAGATTACAATTTGAGATGCGATTTGAGTGGTGCACAGAGCCAAATCACATTACTGACATCCTTTTCTGAAATTGCCCCATTCTCTCAACGTCTCTCCCTCTCTGCTTTATTTTTCTCCTAATTTCATATTACGCTGTAGCCTATACTTGTTTTAGCTACAGATGTCATTTACTTTCTATCTCCCCAGTTAGAAAACAAGATATCCATAAGGCAAAAATTTTTATTTAATTCCTCTTCTGCTTATCACAATGAACAAGAACTTAATGGCTATTTTCTTACATATTTATTGTTTGAATGAATAGATAAATCAATAAATTTAGGTTAGTAAGAATTCAGTGATCCCTTTTTAATTTAGAAACTGTCAAGTATGACTGAAAGCTATTAGTACCTGTTTAATACTCTACTCCATAGAAAAACAAAACAAAGCAAACAATAAATTCTTTGTCATCTTAATCTGTCTTTTCACAATTTGGCAATGATTTTAGATAGGTTTTCTTCTCATTAAAAATTGCTTAGTGATTACTAAAAATGGAAATAAATAATTTACCCCTGTAGTGCTTCTAAAAGCATAGAATATCATGGATAGAGAGAAAAAATGTGTATTTAAATGAAATACGAATTACAAATTTATATTTAACATCTTTCAATTTGAAGAGTATTACATACCTACACAATGGATTCTTAAATACATAACTCTGCATAATATGCACTATATGTGTGCAATGAAGCAAATCTGTTCCCATGAACTGGATTTTTTGGTAGGAGATATAGTCAATAAACAATAGAAATTATTAAAATAACATTATATAATATAGGACCTATTTTTCTAAACAAAAGTAATGCAAATCATACTAAATCATCGATTTATATTTTTCTCAAAAATCTGGAACAAATTTATCAAACAATTTTTCTTTCAACTAAGATTGCATTAATATCATAAAATATGGCACTGTGTTTATTAGCATACTGTGAACCATTACCATAGATGATTATAATTAAAATACACTTATCAAAATAATGAATAAAGCACATTTTGTGGTACAGCAGTGTTGATGTTTTCATATTTATTTGTTGACTAACTAATCTGCCAAATTCAGTAATCTCTAGTGAGTTTCTCAGTTATTAGTGTAAATTACTGAGGGTCTAGCCTAATAATAAATAATAATAGCAATTCTGGGAAACAAAGCATTAGCAGTGTAATGTCTAAACATTTTTTGTAGAAAGTATAAATTAAGAAAACAAGGAAACATTTTTCATTCAATTAGAGTATGTTTCCAGAGGGTTATAAGGCAATTTAAAAGGTTGTATATAATGGATCTATCCAAGCACCTGGATTTTAATGTTGTCAAAAAGTATTTAAGATGTTTTGAAGGAGAGGATTGGTTACAAAATGCGTTATCCAAAAGGGAGGATACAAAATGAAAGCATCTCTAAATCTAAGATGCTAAAATTACTTTCATTACTTCATCTAGTTTCTTAACACTCTTAAACTGGAAACTATATTGCCTAAATTCTAGTACACAGGTGTCATGACCATTGACAAAATCCAGACAGTGTATTAATGAATACATAATTTAAAAAAATTTAACAAACATTACTTAAGCATCTACTGTGTGCTCGGTACTCTTCCAGACCATGGAGGTACAATACTGAATGAAACAAAACACATTATCTGCATGTGTGGAGTTTTAATTTGAATTTGAAGAGAAAAGGTAAGACAAATAACTAAAGGAATACAGAACCCTGACTGATATAGTATGTTAGAGAGTGTCAAACATTAAAGAGATAACGTATAAGAGTATGGAAACAATACAGGGACACATTTGCTTCTCGGCCATGTTTGGTTGCAGCCTTATACAATAAAGCTAATGAGTCTCATGCTTTCATGTCTGCCTTCCAGCCAATAAGAAAGAAGAAAGAAGTAAGGGAGTCTGTCTAAACTCAAAGATTTGTAGTGATAATTAAATTGAAAAAACATAAAAAACTTTGATGAGCTCATATGAGACATCGGCTTACATATATTTGAGTTGAATGTCCATTGATGACCCCCGCTGACTTTAAAAGAGATTGGAAAATACACTCTTTATTCTAGGCTTCTGTTTACACACAGAAAAATCAGGACTTTTATTAGTGAGGACTAAGGGAAGATACTGCAGACACAGGAAATCATGATATGGAGACATAGATATAAGAGAATCCTAAGTGAAAGAGACTCTTTAAAAACTTGGATTTTGAAACTATCATGAAATTAACCAGGTCAAGAAGAATTTAAGGGAAATATGACTGAGGCAAAAGAAAAATCACACAGGCAAGAGCAAGCTTGGTACATTTAATAAACTCTCAGACCTCCTCTCCTCTGTGGTGCAGATGTTGGACAATGCTCATTAATAAATTAGGGCTCAGAAAATATAGAAGAGTTGAAGAAATAAATTTGAGAATTATCATCATATAGGTAGTTTTGAAATGATAAATGCAATGAAATCACCAACTAGAATACGTAGAGAAAGATAGGAATCATATTTAAGTGTTGCCTGAAAAAGAGAAGAGTGTAAAAAAGAGCAAGAGAAATCTGAGAGGAAAGAAAATACTTATTATATGGAAAACTTAGTATTATGTTTAATATTAGAAGAATCATCCCAGACACATAATACTAAGAAGAAAAACTTGATCAAGAAAATGGGAAGTTGAGCTAGGATGAACAATGAATAATGCCATTGAATTTATCTTTGGGACATTTACTAGTAACTTTTGAAACTTCTTTTTCTAGAGTGTTCATTTAAAAACAGATTAAAAGGCATTAAACAGTAGATATGGTGTGCAACTGAATGTTAATATTGATCCATGGGTCAGTCTCTAGTATCAGACTTTGGTCAGAATTTCAGCACCAGCACCAACCATTTTCACTTGTTCTAAAGTGACATTTTAGAATTAGAAGCTAACTCTGTTTTCCTCCTTTTTCAACATGTAGACTAATTATAATAGTACCAATTTCAAAAGTTTATATTGAAGATTAAAGGAAAATGATATATGTAAAAGTTCTTAGAATTATGCCAGGTTCAAAGCTGTAGGACAAATGTAATGGTGCTGACAAATGAATAGGAAGAAAGGATGACAGACATGGAGTTGGTCTTTAAAGAAACAAGAGACGATAACATCAAGAGCATGACTAGATGATGAATTTTGCAGAGAAACTGAGAAGTGATAGAAACTTTAAAGCAGAAAGAAAAACGTAATGGAATTTACATTGAAATATTTTTAAAGGCCAGCAAGACTGGTTCATTCAACAAACAAATATGTCCTCTGCTCCAGGCACTAAGAAAGGCAATGTGAACATGAGAGACTTGATGCCTCTAGAAAGTAATGGAGTGGGATGAAATTGAAGGCCCAAGGATTTTGGGAAACAGGTACAATGGGTCGGAGGTGAAATAAAGTGTGTAAAAGTAAGTAGAAAGCTGCAGATGGAAGAGAATGAAGGTATGATGGGCCCAGGCAGTGTGATTTGATTACCTTAGACTTCTAATAGTTTTAAAATTTCTCCTTTGTTTTTACAGACAGAGATATTCAAATCAAGTTAGTGGAGGGAAATAAAGAATAAAGAGAGACAGAGGAAGAAAACAAAATTTTAAAGAGTTAAAAAGCTCTACCACAGACTTCATAATTTATTCCAGCCCCTGTCCTTAGTCTCAGTTCCTCATATTATATTTTGAAGGCATTTTTGATATGGAGAATAATGAGGGCATTCGCTAACCATTGGTATGAGAAAGGCCTTTGAGTATTTTAAGAATGTGCTATTCTACTTTAATGTAATGATAGCTTTTTCTAACAGCAAGAGGCCTTGACTGTATAATTTCCCTTGTCTTTCTGTGGGTGACCTCCTGTTCAGACCAAGTCAGCTCATCTCACATTATACTCAATGATGACTGGGAAACTCTTGGAGCTGGGAGGTTACTCCTTAATTATACACAGTGTATTGTTCTTTAGACTTATGCAGTCAAGTTTTGGATAGATCTCTGATGACTTTTTAACTTTCTTAGGTCCTTGGTTTTGTACACTTAAATAAACATGATTCTGAAGAGCACCGTTATTTTTATTGCCTTTAAAAAATTTATTTTTAGGCCGAGCACGGTGGCTCATGCCTGTAATCCCAGCACTTTGGGAGGCCGAGGTGGGTGGATCACGAGGTCAAGAGATCGAGGCCATCCTGGTCAACATGGTGAAACCCCATCTCTACTAAAAAATATAAAAAAATTAGCTGGGCATGGTGGCGTGTGTCTGTAGTCCCAGCTACTCAGGAGGCTGAGGCAGGAGAATTGCCTGAACCCAGGAGGCAGAGGTTGAGGTGAGCCGAGATCCCTCCATTGCACTCCAGCCTGGGTAACGAGAGAAATTCCGTCTCAAAAAAAAAAAAAAATTTTAATTCTCTGATCAGGATTCCCTCTTCTTGATGCTACATTTCAATAAAGTGAATATGACTCAATAATTTCAGATAATTCCATATACATATATATGGGTCACATATATTCAGGCTTTGAGTCATACTAACTGTACTGAAATGTAGCATCAAGAAGAGGGAACACATCCACACACATGTATGGGTGTGTGTGTATATATACACATCCATGAATTTATAAAGGGATGCACTTTTTACATGTCTAAAAATAACAAAAAAGTAACGAAAACCACCACAGTGTGCTTATCCATAAGAATAAATGACTAGAAAGTAATTGAAAACCGATGAAGCACTAGAGATAGTGTGATGAAGGCTCTGACATTATATATTGAAACCACATGTATTTGTACTTATGAGATCATACTTTCTTTACAATATTTTTCACATGCTTTCATTTCAATCAGATAAATTCTTGAGGTTAGGTCCTTTTATTTCGTGCCTAAATTGTTTAAAATATCTTCTAATGTAATTTAAAGACTTTGATCTCTTCCCATCAGCTGAGTCTTGAACACGACCACCAGAGTGATATTCTTGATAAAATTTTGATATTATATCACTACTCTGGATAGCGTTTTTCAGTAATGTGTCCATTAGTTCAATCATTTGTTCAGTCTGCCATTTGTGATGCAGAACTAAGTCCTGGTGTTTGATAATCAGAGTGAGAAGTTACTTCCTTCAAGGAATGTACTAGTTAGTAACCTGATGCTTTTCTAAACACACATCCCAATTGCTTCACTTATATTCATGCAAGACCCCATTACTTAAATTTTAGCAACAACATGCAGAACTACACTGATCATCTGCATTCCAGAAAGTCTGCCCTACACTGTGCCTCCAAATTCATTCTGGCATTATTTTTCCTTGAAATTCCCCACACTATGTACTGAAATATTTACCTCTAAGAAACAGCTCAGGTACCACTTTTGCATTGAAACTTACCCTGATCATACTATTTTGAATTATTTCAAAATAAAATAAAATAATGCCAATAACAATACATAGTTCATAATTAGAAGTGATTAGTGTGTATACAACACTGTGCTAAAAGCTTAATATGAATTATCTTTTTAATACTTGAAACAACTCACTTATTAATTCAACATATATTTATTCGACACTTATTACATTAACTGACCTGAAGCTGGGATGCCATATAGACATTGTAATGAACCAGTCAAAAGGACAACTGTGCTATGGAGCTTACATTCCTGATTGGGGATGCAAACAAATGAATAGGTAGATAATTCCAGGTAGTGATAAAACTCGCAGGAAAATAGACCAAGTTTCTTTAGGAATACTTAATATGACCATTATGCTGATGTTCTGAAATTCCAAGGGGCGTGTGTGTGTGTGTGTGTGTTTGTATACTTTCTTTTAACCTAAGAATATTGACTTATATTTTTAATCATACTCATTGACCATTGTTTTCCTAGATTTAATGTCCCCATGTTGAGGATTAACAAGCGGAATATCAGTCATCTGTGCTTTCCTCACGTTACCTACACCAGTATCCTGTACTAAACAAACCTTAACTGAAGGAATGTATCTAAGTTTTCATATTAAATGCTATAGTTTAGGATTGTTTCCAATAAACAGATCCATGTTTCTAAAATCACTGACTTATAAAATAAATATAATGAACTAAAGAAAGAGTTTTCACGCAGATGCCAAAAACTTAATTGATACTTTTATTTTATTTTTCTATTTATCACTGTAACACCAAGGAACAACACTGGAAGACACTTGGAAAACACAACTGAGAATATTCAGTCACCAACATTTTTTAATATTTGAAATTTATCAATAATTACATTTTGCTTTATAGCATGTTTACTCACTAAGAAATACATTGTGAATATTTTTTCATGTCCATAATAGTATGATCATGATTGAAAACATTCCAATATACAGAAAAATAAAACACATTTATTCTATTGTTTGTCCTAGGCCCTGTGGTATGGTTTGGCTCTGTGTCCCCACCCAAATCTCATCTGGATTCTACTCCCATAATTCACACCTGTTGTGGGAGGAACACAGCAGGAGGCAATTTGAATCATGAGGGTAGTTCCCTTATACTGTTTTTCTGATAGTGAATAAGCCTCACAAGATCTGATGGGTTTATCAGAGATTTCTGCTTTTGCATCCTTCTCATTTTCTCTTTCCACTGCCATGTAAGAAGTGCTGTTTGATTCTGGCCATGATTCTGAGGACTCCCAGCCATGTGGAACTGCAAGTCCAATCAAACCCCTTTTTCTTTTCAGTCTCAGGTATGTCTTTATCAGTGGTGTGAAAATGAACTAAAACATGCTACAAATTTGTAGCAAAATCTAAAATAGTTAAATTTAGCCAATATATGTGTGTTAAAATTTTAAAAGATAAATGGAGATTTTAAACAATTAATCATCAATTAATGAGGATAATTATTGAAATTCAAGGCATTTAAACTAAAACATATTTTGTCACCACTAGAAAGTACTCACATCAAGCTAGATTTAGATTTTAGTGTCCACATTCATATTTACTCTCCATCTTCAGTAATATGTGATTATGATTTACCTTATATAAATTATATTTGTTTAGCCACTTGCTGTTTCGTGATTAAGATTTGTATGGAAATAGATCATAAGCAAACTTTATTCATTAAAGTAAGCAAAAGTCTTCAATAATTTTCAAAGCAATTCAAAGTTTTGTCTTCTCTCTGACTATTCTCTTTCTTCTATCTCTTCTAGTTAACTAACAGTTTCCTAAGCATGGAATATCTTAATGTCTATACTCACACTTTCTTTGTAAATTGTAAGTACACACAGCTGCAGTTGTATTCTTAAATTTAAATACCAACTTTATAGTTTAAAATGCAGGGCTCTTCTATTGTAATATTTTAAAGGAATATAGCTGTTGTGCAGTGAGTTTAGTTTTAATATTACTTTATTTATTTATTGAGACAGCGTTACACTCTGTCACCCAGGTTGGAGTGTAGTGGTGTTATCTTGGCTTGCTGCCACCTCCTGAGTTAAAGTGATTTTCATGCCTCAACCTCCCCAGCATCTGGGTTTGCAGGTGTGTGCCACCATGCCAATCTAATTTTTGTACTATTAGTACAGACGGGGTTTCTCCATGTTGGCCAGGTATGTCTCAGACTCCTGTCCTCAAATGATCCACTGGCCTCAGTCTCCCAAAGTGCTGGGATTACGGGCATGAGCCACCATGCCCAGCTTACTGTTACTTTAATAATAATAGTCCTGCAGATACATAGAGGAAATTTCTTCCAACATTGGGGAAAAAAAATCATGATTTATTGTGTTCTCTTAGGTTGTTGTATGAGTTATCATTCCTTTACTCTTACTATTTAGTCTTTGTGACATTTTAAAATTTCAATCTGACTCTTCTAAATGATTTCTGAATGCACATACATAAGAATTTCATAAAACATACCATTATGATTTTCTCCCTTCATACATAGGTGGATATATAGTTATGGTATCTCCTGATATCATAGTTCTTTAAAATTAAAGTTGCCAGAGCACACAAATCTTCATGTCTGCAAGATGTGGCAAGAGATTTGAGTTCTCTATGGTAATCATAGAATTCACAGCATTTAATTGGTTTTGCTATGCTGCTTCTAATTTCTTTGACTTTGAAAATAGTGGGAGGAGATTATGAAATAAAATAATTTTATTTTAAAAAGTCTGACAGAAAAAGGTTCCTATTTTTTATGGCAAATGTTGAAGGAGCAATTCAAATACATTCTGTCCATTCAAGACCTCCCATTTAAAAGATTTTCTGCGCAAAGGAAATGTTAACTGATATTCGCAACAAATAAGCAGATCACCCGGGGAAGAGCAAACAGAGGAGCAGCAGCAGCAACAATAAGAATGGACAGTTAGGCTGGGAGCGATGGCTCACGCCTGTAATCTCAGCACTTTGGGAGGCCGAGGAGGGCGGATCACTAGATTAAGAGATTGAGATCATCCTGGCCAACATGGTGAAACCCCATCTCTACTAAAAAATCGAAAATTAGCTGGGCGTGGTGGCGCACGCCTATAATCCCAGCTACTCGGGAGGCGGAGGTAGTGGTGAGCCGAGATTGCGCCACTGACACCTGGTGACAGAGCAAGACTCTGTCTCAAAAAAAAAAAAAAGATACAAAAATTAACTGAGTGTGGTGGCGCATGCCTATAGTCTCAGCTACTCCGGAGGCTGAGGCGCGAGAGTCACTTGAACCTGGGAGGCAGAGGTTGGGAGCCAGATGGGGAGCGGGAAGGTGGTTTTCCCTTGGAGTCTGGCCGTCCAGCAGCAGGACTCCCTCCAACCTCCCCTGCCAAACTCCACGTCCTTCTGCTGGTTGACGGTCTGTCAGCCTCTGCTGGTACCTGTGGGTGTGCGCGTATGCCCGTGTGTTCCTCTCAACATCCAGCCGCTCATGTGCGTGCCCGCTGGGGTCTCAGCTCCAAAAATCAGCTCTTCATTAGAATTACCTACTTGAATTCTGAGAAGAGATGGTTTCTTCTTTGATTACAAATACTTCCAAATAATTAACCTACTCCTCCCAGTCAGTGTGTCTAGTCTTGCATTATGTTCCCTTGTATATAAACACAAAGCAGGACAAGCTTTTATTCCTGAACTTTCCTTTATTTGTGCAAAGTTTTTGAGAGTGCTTGTTTGGTATTCTACTATCAAGCATTTACTTTCAGGAAAAATGTCTACCATTTAGTTTATAACATTTTTTCTCAAACTTCTATAGATAAGATGAATGTTATCTTTCTTCTCTGGTACAAAACCTTGCATCTTTTTTGTTCACTCCCCAGGGAAATTGCACTTTGAAGAAGAGAATATTTATTTGGTTAATTAATTCAGTTGATTTATTTGGTACATAAAAAGACATATTCCATAACTTCAAGTTGTTGAGAGTTAAAAGGGTAAAGTAGACACATTACATAAATGCAATATAGGGAGATTACTAGAGATATATCCTGAACACTATGGGAAAATCATGGGTGAATATGCTTAAAGCTTAGAATGAGAAGGAAATGATACTGAAGCAATATCCAAATAAGATGTGCAATTACAAGCATGGATTTTGCTACATAGTAGCTCTTTTGCTTTGTTACTTGCTGTGTGTGTGTGTGTGTGTGTGTGTGTGTGTGTGTGCGTGTGTGTGTTTTTAAGATGGACTCTCACTCTGTCGCCCAGGCCGGAGTGCAGTGGTGCAATCTTGTCTCATTGCAACATCTGCCTTCCAGGTTCAAGCGATTCTCCCTGCTCAGCCTCCCAAGTAGCTGGGACTACAGGCAAGTGCCACCATGCCTGGCTAACTTTTTTGCGATTTTAGTAGAGAGGGGTTTCATGGTGTTAACCAGGATGGTCTCAATCTCCTGACCTCGCAGTCTGCCTATCTTGGCCTCCCTAAGTTCTGGGATTATACTTTGTTCTCGATTTGTTCTTCACCTGTTTCCTCAGCTGTGAAACTGCCAGCAATTGTCCCTATCTTACTGTGCTGTCCTATGTAAACTTTAGCTATAATGATGAAGACCATTATTCAAGAAAGACAAAGACTTCCTCTGCACAAATATCCTTTCAGGGAAAACACAGATATAAACTTTGTAATGCACCCAGGAAAACAGAAATTAACTCTGGTTGGCAAGAGTCTGAAAAAGAATAAAAAGAGATAAAACCAGAAAGATAAGCAAGAACTAGTTAAATCAGTTTTCAGTAACCATGAAAATATGATTAAAAAACTATTCGTTTCCACCATAATTTGTCTCTCTTTTAAGATAATCAGTAGAGATATATTTAGAAAAGGAACTTTTTTTTTCCTTGTGGTGGTCGAATTACTAACTAAGAATCATAATAAGCTGGGATTTGGGAAACAGGTTTTTGAGGCCTATTATGAGTCAAATAATCTCTATCTACCTGTATTTTATTATCCATGCATTCAAAGAAGTTTGGTTCAAGGCCTAATCCAGTTTCATATTCCAAGTTTCCATGACATTAATGTTCTCACCTATTTAAAATGCCATGTACATTTGTATCAGCTGGTTTTGAACTTGAAGCAAATAGTTTAAAGCATCTATGTCTGACATTTCCCTCCTCTGACAGAAAACTCACTTAGACTAATTAACGAACATAAAAATAAATCATAGTGACTTGAGACTGGAGATGATGTATCCATTAAAACCAGTGATTATTTTGCAGTCGCTACACAAAATGACTCTCATGATCATTTTAACCTGCTTAAATATTTTATCCAAGAAATATTTTACAAATAGTGTCTTATAAAAAAAAATAAAAGCACACCATGGTTTATTTTTTAATCCCAGAAACAGAGGAATAGCTCCTGTGGTGCTTGCTTAAAAGGTTGTAAAACATTTTCTTTAATCGTTCTTCAAACTTAACTAGAAATCAAGTGTTCCTTCCTCATTAAAAACCTTGGCCCTTCAACTTGAAATTATCTGCTTCAAATTATAGTAAAACTTTCTTGAGGCACATTTTACCCTTGACCTTGAAAAATGGTTGTGCTGGAGTGGAGTGTGAAAGTGAAACAGCTTGGGAGAAAGAAAGAAAAAAAATTACTTCTTAAATTGTGGAACTAAATAAAATAAATTAATTTTACCCTCATAGTATAACACATAGTAGGTTTGCAAATATCTAGTAAATGAATGCTTTTTAATGAATTTAGTTATGGTTGCTAAATATTATCTGTCTGCAGATAATAGTGGAAATTTCTAATTAAATCCGATAGTGACCTAAAAAAAAAATGCCCTCATGTAGTTGCCTAAACTTTTTTTTTTTTTAACAAAACTGCTGTTGCAAGTTTATTTATTTCTATCACTAGTTTATAAAATTTTAAAACATGGCTCACTGCAAAGACACAATCTAGATCTTGACTAGCAGGAAGCAATAAAACACATACCAAGAAGTGTAAGAATTATGAAGGGAGTGTGCATTTTCTACAGGGCATATTACCAATGTCTTTAAGAGCAGAATATTGCCTTAGCAGGAACTTAGACATGGAAACTTACAGACATTTCCTATTAGCCTTCAGTGAAGTATAGTGTAATGTATCACAAGGGACCAGGGATCATAAGTTGATTTTCACCACCTGTATTCCTTTTTCCCTTTGTCCTTCACTGAATCTTAGGCTTCTTTTTTCTACCTCTGAAGTATCCCCTCGGGACTAGTTAAACCAAGATAGAACATTCACCTACTACCGCTTCAGTCCTTGAGAAGAATGTAACAAAGCTAAGAGAGAAAAAAAAAATAAAAAGGAAAATTTTAAAAATAGAAAAATACAAATTTACCAAAGAAAATTATAGGCTAATATTAATAATAAACTTTGGCATGCATAATTTCAACCCTACATGTGCAAATAAGTTAGCCATTAGAAAAGCATGTTAGATTTATCATGTATATTTTTCATATTATCATGAATTTACAAAATGCTGCATGGTGTGTATGATCAATTTGCTTTTATATGCGTTTATTTTTAGAAAAAATAACTCTCTGAGTTAGTGTCACCAAAATCTCAGTGTTAGATATATACATTCTGCAGTGCAAAGAGTGACTGCTAGTCATGTAGAAAGGTAAACCAAGTACCCTCTTCCAATCGGTAATCAAAAGAATCTTAGTTACATTTAGAATTTCCCTGTTTAATAGATGGTGTTGGGAAAACTGGCTAGCCTTGTGCAGAAAGCAGAAACTGGACCCCTTCCTGATACCTTACTCTAAAATTAACTCCAGATGGATTAAAGATGTAAACATAAGACCTGGCACCATAAAAACCCTAGAAGAAAATCTAGGCAAAACCAGTCAGGACATAGGAATAGGCAAGGACTTCATGACCAAAACACCAAAAGCATTGGCAACAAAAGCCAAAATAGACAAATGGGACCTAATCAAACTCCACAGCTTCTGCACGGCAAAACAAAACAAAACAAAACAAAACAAACAAAAAAAAAAAAATAGTCACTTGAGTGAATTGACAACCAACAGAATGGGAAAAAATCTTTGCAGTTTACCCATCTGACAAAGGTCTGATATCCAGAATTTACAAAGAACTCAAACAGATTTACAGGAAAAAAACAAGCCCATTCAAAAATGGGCAAAGGATATGAACAGACACTTTACAAAAGAAGACATACATGAGGCCAACAAACACATGAAAAAATGCTCATCATCACTGGTCATTAGAGAGATGCAAATTAAAACCACATTGAGATACCATCTCACGCCAGTTAGAATGGCAATCATTAAAAAATCTGGAGACAACAGATGCTGGAGAGGATGCGGAGAAATAGGAACACTCTTACACTGTTGGTGGGAGTGTAAATTAGTTCAACCATTGTGGAAGACAGTGCAGCGATTCCTCAAGGCCTTAGAAATAGAAATTCCATGTCACCCAACAATCCTATTACTGGGTATATATCCAAAGGACTATAAATCATTCTACTATAAGGATACATGCACATGAATGTTCATTGCAGCACTGTTTACAATAGCAAAGACCTGGAACCAACCCAAATGCCCATCAATGATAGACTGGACTGGGAAAATGTGGCACATATACACCATGGAATATTATGCAGCAATCAAAAATGATGAGTTTTTGTCCTTTGTAAGGACATGGATGAATCTGGAGAACATCATTCTCAGCAAACTGACACAAGAACAGAAAATGAATTACCACATATTCTCACTCATAGGTGGGTGAGGAAAAATGAGAACATGTGGACACAGGGAAGGGGGTACTACACACTGGGGTCTATTGGGGGGAATAGGGGAGGGACAGCGGGGGGGGGGTGCTGGGGAGGGATAGCCTGGGGAAAAATGCCAAATGTGGGTGAAGGGGAGTAAGGCAGCAAAACACACTGCCATGTATGTACCTATGCAACTATCTTGCACGTTCTGCACATGTACCCCAAAACCTAAAATGCAATTAAAAAAATTTTTTTTTGCTCTGTGACCATGTAATTATTACACGAAACGAAAGATAAGACAAAGTTGCTTAAGAGAATTCTCCAAGATCATTTCGCCTCTCTCCTGCTTTTATCTGCTCCTGAGGCAGCAGAACCTTGACTTAGTATCATGTGGAGTCCACCCCATTCAGGTTGAAATAGATAGTTAGCTAGGTAGATACAATGGTAAGTAATAAGTCTATTTTTTTTTCCTATTCAGAGCTTTCAAAGACTGCTAAAGGAATGACTGGACTGACATTTCTAAGAGGAATTATGTCAAGCTAAGTTCAAGTACTTTTTGTATATGCAAAATATCAAGGTGCTAATTCTAGACACTGATTTTCCTCTCACAAAGTATCTCGTGATAACTGCCATAGCTAAGGAAAGAGTTCAAATCAAATGACATAATTTTCTTTATTTTCTAAATCTTATGGCCTGGATTTTTTTATGAGCTTAATGCTTCAGCACTTCAATGACCCCGTTTTAGATTTGTTTATACACGTATTCAAACAATAGTTAATAACAGAGCATGTATTGATTCCTAAGAAATGCTTAATTTCCTCCAAAATGCTGTAGTCATGACTGAGTCTCTAGTACTTTCTTTCTAATTGAAGAACTCAGTGTCTAAATTTGTGTTTATTGCGGTGTTTCAATTCTGTAAGCACCAGCAATCCTCTGTGCAGGAGACAGAATTTTAAAACACCTTTGGTGGTAATTCACTATTTAAGCATTTCAGGGTTAATGTGTATGGTCTGCTATAGCTACTATAGGGAGACTTACAAAAGAACATGTTAGTGTTGTTTCCCACATTCTTTGGAATAAAATAAAATGAGAAAATCTTAAAGTGGAGACTCAGTTGTACATGAGTGGCAATTATATTTCTCTCAGGGTTTTAATCTCTAGATTCTTGACTGTCTACAGCACTAGGTACCAGAAGATAACAGACGAACAAAAAAAAATCATAATTATTTATTTTTATGTTAACGGATGAGCTTCTGGGTTCTAAATTCCAATCCTGTCACTTTCACCATGTGTGAGCTTGAACAAATAATCTGATATCTCTAAGTCTGCTAGAAATCTATTAAAACAGAAAGAAAAAGACATATTAGGAAATATTTTAAAAAGCTAAATAATGGAGAGTATGTAGAAAATAAAACAAACTAAGAAATAAAAAGTGCTAAAATAATATTTTTCTGATCTGATGAGAAAACTATTTAGAGAGGGGTCTACTACACAATGGGGTCTATTGGGGAAAATGGGGGAGGGACAGCGGGGGGGTGCTGGGAAGGGATAGCCTGGGGATAAATGCCAAGTGTGGGTGAAGGGAGGGAAGGCAGCAAAACACACTGCCATGTGTGTACCTATGCAACTACCTTGCACGTTCTGCACATGTACCCCAAAACCTATAATGCAATAAAAATTAAAAAAATTAAAAAAAAGAATTCATTGTCTGAGAATAGAATATAGATGATAAAATTGTCTTATAAGTTACAAAATGATGAAATGATGTAAGCTTCCAAAAAAAGGGTAAAACCTGCATGTAAAAAAATAAACCTTCTAACAGAATTTTTAACTGCACTGTCTAATAAAAAATAACAGAGGAATGGCTTCAAATTTAGACCCAAAAAAAAAAAAACAAAATTTAAGAATTGTATACCCAGCTTTCTATTTTAAGTATGATTTATTAAATGATGAATTTTAAAGTTAAAAGTGTAACTATAAATTTAACACATTTCAAAGATTTATTTATCTCATAGAACTGCCAAACATTTTAGCAATCCTACTTTTGGGTATATATGCAAATGATACCATATCAGTATTTCCAGGAGATATCTACACCCATGTGTTTATTGCAGCATTACTCACAACAGTCTATAATGAAACGACCTAAGTCTCTCTGGACAGATAAGTGGATAAACAAATATGAGAAGCACACACATGTACACAACGAAATATTATTCAGCTATAAAAAGAAGTAAATCTTGGCATTTGTGACAACAGAAACAAACCATGGTAAGTGAAAAAAGCAAACATGAAAAGAAAGATATTTTAAGAACATACATAATCTAAAATTAAACTCATAGAAGCAGAGAGTAAAAAAATAGCAGTTGCTAGATGAGGAGCATTGAGAGAAATTGGGGGCTCTAAACCAAAGAGTACAAACCTTCAGTTATAAAAAGAATTGTTGGAGGATCTAATGTACAAATGATGACAATTATATTGTTTACTTGAAATTTGCTAGAAGAGTAGATTATTAGTGTCCTTAGCATGGGCACATGTACACACACTCACGTAATTACTATATGTGATGATAGAGGTGTTAATTAATTCTACTGTGATAATTATTTTCACAGTGTACACATCAAATAATAATGTTGCATACTTTGAATATATACAATTTTTATTTGTCATTTATAACTCAATAAATCTAGAGAAAAGATTTGTCTAGCTCATTAATTAATGAAAAAATAGTAAAATGTAAAAACTGGATCAAAGAATGAAAAAAGCGGATACATTTTTGGCCAATTAAGAAACTCAAATAAATGTGTTTATAAATGCAAAATAAGGTTTTATTTAAAGGGAGGTTATCA
The DNA here is from genome assembly GCA_031835075.1 of Saguinus oedipus. Classification (NCBI taxonomy): domain Eukaryota; kingdom Metazoa; phylum Chordata; class Mammalia; order Primates; family Cebidae; genus Saguinus; species Saguinus oedipus. The sequence goes on along the minus strand of CM063171.1, from coordinate 59,260,208 downwards.
ATTGCACCTCCAACAAACAAATTAATTTGTATTTCTATGGAAGAGAATAAATTATGTTACTATTAATTTTCAACACCTTAGTAGTAAAATAAATCAAAGACAATGAAAGGCACAGATCCCATACAATAATGTACCCAGATTGAGTTATAGTTTTTCAATGAAAAGGTACTTTTTAGTCTTTTTCAAAGTCTTTTACAGAGTTTAAATCAAATTACATTTTTGTACATGAAAAATACTTTGAATATTTTCTATGCACAGTTTTTGAAATACAATCAGCATAAAAGTAAAATATACAGAATGAAAGTGGAATTTTGTAGGCAGATCTGAGTTATGGCTTACTTAATAGAATGTTTTGATAACACAGAAGGAAATAGCACAAATATGGTTTTCTTCTACACAACTTTCCCTTACTTCATTTCTAGTACCTCTATTGGCCTTTAGGGGAAACTTGTCTCTCAATATTAGATCAGACTTTGATCATGGAATTAATAAATTTAGCATTTGATATAGTGTGTTAAATAGAAAAATGTAGTCAGTGAATACAGGAAATGCATAGATTAAATAAAATTATACAATATAATACCTATCTAGCAGAGGAAAAGATGATGGCACAATAGCTGATAGAATATAAGTCATGGAGAAGAGAAAAACAAGCCAAAAATAGTATGCAAAATAGAAATAATCCCAAATACAATAGAAGCTAAAATATATGTACAAGCATAACCCAGAAATATTGTGGGTTCAGTTTCAGACCATAATAAAGCAAATATCACAATAAGGCAAGAATGAAGCAGATGAATTTGGGAAGTTTCCATTGCATATAAAATGTTCATTCTATCCTGTTTACCCTATAGTGTAGTCCATTATATCCAAAAAATGTACATATCTTAGTTCAAAAATACTTGGTTGCTTAAAAGGGCTAATAGTCCTCTGAGATTTCAATGAGTCATAATCTTTTTGCTGGTAGAGGGTCTTGCCTTGATGTTGGTGGCTGCTAACTGATTGGGAGGTGATTGCTGAAAGTTGAGGTGGTCATGGCAATTTCATAAAATAAGACAACAAAACACTTTGCTCCATTCCTAATGCTTCCTTTCAGAAAAGATTTCTCAATAGCATGTGATGTTGTTTGATAGCATTTTACCCACTAGAACATCTTCCAAAATTGGAATGAATTCTCTCAAACACTGCCAATACTGTATCAATTAAGTTTTCATGTCATATTCAAAATCCTTTGTTGTCATATCCACAATGTTCATAGTGTATTTACCAGTAGTAGATTCTTTCTCAAGAAACCACTTTCTTTGTGTATCCATAAGAATCAACTCCTTATCTTTTCAAGTTTTATCATGAGATTGCAGCAATTTGGGCACATCTTCAGATTCTCCTTCTAATTCTAGCCTCTTGCTATTTTCACCTGCCATTTCCATCTGTATTTATTGCCTCCATGAAGTCTTGAACCTCTCAACTGAGCAAATTCAATGTGTCATAAGGAGAACCTTGGTTGGAAATCTATTCTTTTAATTACTCATGCCCAAAAAGCTTGAAATCTTTTATAGCTCACATGACAGATAGTATGATGGATAGAAACTGAAAACACTGGCTACCCCTGGAGAAGAAAGTGTGTGGTTGAAGTTAGGAGTGAAAAAAGATATACTAACCATTTGCAGTTTTTAATTTTTATGTCTTGTACATGCAGTCAATACCTTTTAAAATTTACAGTATTTTATAAGCCAACAAAAAGGTGTAAGAATGGCGAAAGAAATATTAGACAAACTGGGAAAGCAGTAATAACTAAGAACAAACAGAAATAAAGAGGGTGTTTTTTTTTAGATTAAAGGAAATAATCAAGGGAAAGATATTTTAAGCTTGAACCAAAGTAAATCTAACAAAATAGTCTAAATATATAAAACATTTAGCTATATTAAGAGAAAATATTTTAAAGTACATATAGAATATAATTTGTGACAAAATATCCCCTCCAGTTGCCTTGACATGAAAAAATTGAAGACACAATTGATGCACATATCTAATGTAACTTAAAACACTATTAGCAGTACTTGAAAATATATACAGAATATAATCATTTCTCAAAATTCTCCTACTATTACCTGGACCAAGCCACCATTATCTCTCATGTGAATTACTGCAACAGCCTTCTAAATGGTTTCCATAAAATCTGAGCCTGATCTTTTCAAATTAAAATCAATCTGTTGTTTTTGTCTACTCAAAACTCTGCAATAGTTCTGCATTCTAGACAGGTATAGCCTTGGTAGATCATCTTAAGAACTTTGACATTTTCTGAGAGATTGTACGTGTGTACTACAAAAGATTTCAAGCTTCTGGGGCATGAGCAATTGAAAGGATAGATATCCTACCAATATCTTCCCTATGACACATTGAAGTTGCTCAGTGAATAGTAACTAAATGAATTGAAGAATGACCAAGTGAATAAATCTTCTGATATGCTTTTCTCAGAAATAGAAACACCAGACATCTTAAAAGATACAAGATACATTCATAACGTTAGCATTAAAAGGGATATAACAGACATATAGAGCAACATTATTCCCCAAATTAGTGCATAGTCTTTTCAAAAATATATAAAACCTTTGCAAGAAATAATATCATAATAATCCTTGAAGGAAGTAGTAAATATATTCCAAGTAATCAGTATCAAATATGCCACATTCTGTGACAAAAGTTCAGTAAATTTGATTTTAAAATGTGTTACTCCTTCAAGAAATAAGAAATTCCACTCAGAAATAAACTAACATCTACCTAACTCATGAATGAGAAAGGAATAATATTATAACCCAATTATAAAGAAATTGCTAAATTTTGAGATGAATAACAAATGCTAGTTATTAAAAATTATAAGGCATACCCAAAGGACTTCTTAAAGAAAATTATATACACATGTATTATTTATATTATTTTTGAAAGCTACCAGAAATATAAACTAGAATTAGAGAGTAGAAGGTAAATAAAGTAAAAGAAAGTAATCTATAAAAATAAGAATGAATTTAATAAAAGTTATGTATTTAATGAATATCTCATTCTGAAAAAGATAAAATGAACAAACGTCTGACAAACACTACAAACAAATCTGAGGACACAAATGCACACATACATGCATTATTAGAAAAGACAAAATGCAGCTGGGCGCAGTGGCTCACGCCTGTAATCCCAGCACTTTGGGAGGCTGAGGCAGGTGGATCATGAGGTCAAGAAATCGAGACTATCCTGGCCATGGTGAAACCCCATCTCTACTAAAAATATAAAAATAAGCCAGGCATGGTGCCATGCACCTGTAGTCCCAGCTACTCGGGAGGCTGAGACAGAAGAATCTCTTGAACCCGTGAGGCGGAGGTTGCAGTGAGCTGAGATTGCGCCACTGAACTACAGAGTAAGACTCTAACTCAAAAAAAAAAAAGAAAAAGAAAAGAAAAGACAAAATGCAAATAGTGCAAGATAAACTATAATCTTTAAGTATCATAAAACAACAGTATGAAAAAATGTATGGCAAACTAAAAGCTTAAATAAAACTTTTTTAAAAAACAAAAATAAGGTAGTAATTTTTGCTCAAGAAGAAATATTAAATCTAACTCATCGATACTCATTTGAATAGCAGAAATAGTAGAAATCTCCTCATACAAACATACTGTTTCCGGTTATATTAATGACAACATTGATCAAACTTTCAAGAAAATGATGAGTCCTCTATTACATACACATGAAATCATTTTATGATACTACTAACACTTTTATACCAAAATGGGACAAGAACTGTTTAAGAAAAAATTTATAAGTCAATTTCTCCTGTGAACATTTCATGCAAAATTATTAAATTATTAACAAACTTTACTTAGCAATGTCTTTTTTTTTTTTTTTTTTTTTTTTTTTTTTTTGTGATGGAGTTTCTCTCTGTAGCCCAGGCTGGAGTACAGTGGGGCGATCCAGCTGACTGCAACCTCTGACCTCTGGGTTCAAGTGATTCTCATGTCTCAGCTTCCTGAGTAGCTGGGACTACAGGCAAGTGCCACCATACCTGGCTAATTTTTTTGTAGTTTTAGTAGAAATGGGGTTTCACCATGTTAGCCAGGATGGTCTTGATCTTTTGACCTCGTGATCTTCCTGCCTCCTCCTCCCAAAGTGCTGGGATTACAGGCTTGAGCCACCACACTGGCCAGCAATGTATTAAAAATAAAAATATGTCAAAACCAAAAAAATCAGTAAAATATATTTTATATTTCTGGTTATAAAGAAGACCTGAGTTCATGTTGATAATTTATTGACATTAATGTTGATAATTTATTAATTTTGATATTTTAAGTTAATGTTGATAATTTATTAATGATGATAAATAAATTTCTCCCTAATTAATTATATAGTAAATGTAAAATTCAAAGTTATTTTAATTGAGATCTAGTCAGTGATGTGTCCTAAATATGAAAACAAAAAATACTGCATAGAATTGTAGAAATGACTCAAAACAGCAAAGAACATGCTTAGGAAGAAGAAGCAAAGAGGCAGAACTCAACCTACTTAATATCATGATAAGTCTATCAAAATCTAAATAATGTAGTGCATGAAATATTTTCTATAAAAGCAAAACCTAAATGAAATGTTGAGAAAAATAAGAAACAGATAAATAAATTGTGATACTTATACCAGTAAGGAAAGACAGTCAACATGGTGGAATGAGATCTACATTCAAAATTTGGATACATTTAAAAGGATAAATTGAAAGTGATAATTATATTATAATTGATATAAATTTTTGAAACATGGAGAAGTACTAGTATTTATGAATGCACACATTTACTTTTTAAGACATACATGAGAAGGATACATAGTTACCAGAACAATAGTGACATTGAGGCAAAAAGAAAAATAAATGAGACCATGAAGGTGGGATGGGTGTGGCAATATCAAATGCGTAATTAAAAGGCTATTTTAAAAATGAAACCAGTAGAGCTATATGTTAATTTTTAAAATATTGATGTTGGGTACCTAAGTGTATATTTATTGTTCTACTCCAGTTTTCTGGAAAATAAAAATATTTCATAAATAAAAACTAAACTACTTTTAATAAAAGAATTAAAATTTTGATAAGTAATATGTACAAAGAAACAGGTTTAACGCCTGTTGCATTTCCTTTCTGAGAATTTATGGAAAGTCTCTTAATTTACCTCCTATGTGTTTATCTGAGTGGAGGATCATACTGCTCAAGATTGCAAAAAAAAAATTACAGGAATCGAAGAATCACATTTTTGTAACATCTATTTATCACAGTCCCAGGTGTCAATTGCCATTCTTATTCTGTTGGAAATAAAATTACTACAAGTAATATTTTATTAAATTTTTTATTCATTGCCAAGTTACTTACAGCTTAGACTCCAGCATAGGTGGAACCTGAAAAATCTGACATCCTGTGCAATACACCTCTGGGATCATGGCCTATGTTTGTACATATTTTAGAAATGGAGATGGAGTTGGAGTTTTGAAATTAACCTTCTAATATTACTTGACTTCTAAATGTACACAAGATTTCAAAACATGTATAGAATACACATTTTGCAAAAGATGTTGATGCACAAGCTTTGTGAAATATTAGGTTGACATGTGCATTGCATAAATCAAAATGTTAAGAGAAAGGGAGGAGAGAATTTATGAAAAGGAAGGAAATTCCTGCAATGGGAATGGAGCAAGTAATCAGCATTTTCTAAGTTGCAAGAGAAGATCTCATGGAGAAATTAATTCTCTATGGTAAATGTTTAAGGGCAGAGTGAACAAGCAATGCAACTATACAGTGTAGCTGTCTGACTTACAAACCAGGAGCAAGAGGCCCCTGAGCTGGGTTGCAATAAATGGAAGCACGCTGGTCAAATAACTTCTCTACTTGGCTTTCTAAATACTTAATGCCAATTTACTGTGTGTGCTTTGTAATTGGGCCTGATAGTTCTGTAATTACTGTGTCTCAACAAACACTGAAATTGTGAATAGGTTTTATTTTTTCATTTGTGTTTTTCTTGCCAGTTCCTCCTTTGGGACCCCGTAGCTGTAGCAACTTGATGAGAATGCATTTGTGGGAGAAAAATGTGTTCACTGATTGTTTATCTTTCTTATTTCTGGTTTACTCGGCTTTGCTGCACAGGCATTGTAGCTCACCCTCCAATTTCCCAGGATGACAGTAATGCCTTCACTGAATTTACCTTTGTTACCTAGCTATTGGAGATTAATGTTAGAGAGAAGTCTGAGGTCAACTCTGCCTGGAAAGAAAGGGGTTCAACTAAAAGGCAAAGAATGTCTTTAGAGACAAGACAAGGGCCTGACTTCCACTTGTTTGAAGCTTGTTAGATCAGCATGATTTATGTAACTGCTCAAGTTACCCAGTTGTTTCTGTGTATATATTTGTATGCCTTTCTGCAAACTAACTTACAATGATTCTGTACATTCCTATCCTATCTTTCTGAATCATTCAATAAAACACTACCCTCACCTCACAGTTCTGCTTATAGGTAGAGAGACTTAATTCTCATAAACAGAGTCATCCCTTGTCTAAGCACTGGGAAATATATTAATGTATGATTTCAAAATTAACCTGAAGAAAATCACAGTTTGAGAGTGAAGGATGATATCAGTCATTTTTCAGTGGATATGATTAGTTACACTTTGTTGATCCAGAAAGTTCTATGCCATGACCCAAGCCACGTATAAATGTTTTCATTTCCTTTCACAGCGTCTATATAATAATCTCCTATTTTGTATAACTGACATTAAAAAAATAACTATTGTACAAGAATAACTATTCTAAATGAAGCAGAATATCTTGAAAATTCAGAATTCATTGAATTACTATAATTTGCATTTTATCTTTTTTCTATAACATAGAGTAGCAAACAAATAGACTTGGAATCTGACAGAAGCATATGTTAGAGTTTTTATATTTAATTATAGGGCTGTTGAATTTTTGTCAGCATTGTTATAGGCAATAGATAAAGAAATCACCTGGTGAGCTAGCTGAATCCAAATATTGATTCAGCATAAATGTAATGGGATCAGATAATTTGCATTAAATAAACAAATGAAATAAATCAGCTTAATAAATACAAAAATTCTAGGTATTTATTACCACAGGTGGTCTATGACTAATATCTCAATAAATAAAGGCAAAAATCCCTATGCCTAATCAGAGATTCTCTTGATTTTAATATAAACCATCAACGAAATGACGGATGTTGGCTTTAGGCATAACTGTTAAGGAAAAAACACAACAGTATTGAAAATGTAATCTGTGAAGTGTTCTAGTCCATTTTAACAGCCTTCAATGACAGGCTTTCATTGATTATATTGAAAACGTTAACGGCTTCCCAACAAACAAACAAAAATAGATCTCAGTATTCACCCTTGGATTAGAGTAATGGAGGGCACAGTTTTATCTGTTCTTATCCTGGTATTGCTTCTCTACAATTTAATACAGTGCAGTTAGGCCATATTTATTAATACTTCTTCAAAGATAGACAAGACCTGAGAGAGAACAGTGGGACTACAGAACCTACCAGGGCTGACAGAAGAAAGAGAATCATCAGCTGGGATAGATCAAGGCACTTGGCTAAAGCAGCTTAGACAAAATCTAATCCAGTGCGGAGAAACGAGCACCCTGAAAATTTTGAACTGACTGTAGATGAAAAAGAGGCACCCTAATAGATGAACAGAGTTTAGCAGCAGGAGCTCCAAATGTAGTTATTATTTCTTATTCAAGTTTTTATCAATAAACCCACAGATTTCAGGAATCAACATCAAAGTTGATACTCAAAACGCAACAAGTTCCCAGCTCTTAGGATGGTTGACCTGCTAATCAAGTCAGGCTCTAATGCCAAGAGTAAAACGTGGACATAGAACTTCAATGCAACAGCCTGCAAATCCATGGCATTTCTGATTGTAAATCTCAGGCTCTTTAAATACCCTCAGGTCATAACCACGGTAAGGAGCATGTGTCACAGAGAATAAGGCAGAACTTCAGTGCAGAGGGGAGACTATTTTGCATGAAGGTAGCTGATATTAAGATACCAAAACATGTACATATTTTAGTCAGGCCAGCAACTACTTCTATAAAATTGTTAATAGATGATTCTGAAAAGGAGGAAAGATAAATAAAAACTGCAGTAGTCATTTTATGAAAATGCATTTTATGTAGTCAAAATAACAGTGCTGTAAAATCGTTTAATTTTGGCTTCTGTAGTTGGATGAATCTGAATTTACAAGTGAAGTCATATCTTGTTCAGGGGTGATTACGTAAATTTAGTGCATAAATTAAATTTCAGATAAATGTACTAAAACCCTTGAAAATTCCTTCTTATGGATTTTTGGACCTTTGGTGAGTCTTTCTCAATAAGTCTAATAACCAGTTCATCCCAGTACTATATAAGATCATTGTTTTCCCAGGTATAGCAGATGAAGGGGTTGCCTTGGTCCTATTTAGTGGTGAAACTGTACCCAAAACTCATATTTTCAATTCTAGAACTTTAGCATTGCAAGATATTTTCATCATGGGAGCGTCATAGGAACTGAAATGCCTGGAGAGAAGGGCAAGCAGATGGCTCTCATTTCATCTTCATTTCAAGATACAGGCTCACTATGAACTATTTGTTCATACCATTTCTTCTCCCCATATTTGTCTACATAGTCTTGTAATTATTGATAATAGCTAACTAACATGAATTCAGAAGTTAATATCAGTGTAAATGTCTCACAATAGTATTATGCTATATATATATATATATATATATATATATATATATATATATATATATATATATTTTGAGACGGGAGTTTTGCTCTTGTTACCCAGGCTGGAGTGCAATGGCGCGATCTTGGCTCACCGCAACCTCCGCCTCCTGGGTTTAGGCAATTCTCCTGCCTCAGCCTCCTGAGTAGCTGGGACTACAGGCATGCGCCACCATACCCAGCTAATTTTTTGTATTTTTAGTAGAGACAGGGTTTCACCATGTTGACCAGGATGGTCTCGATCTCTTGACCTTGTGATCCACCTGCCTTGGCTTCCCAATGTGCTGGGATTACATATGCTAATTTTATAAAGAAGTGAGGAAGGAGTAAATCATGAGACTTCTCAAGATCACACAACTAGAAATTAGCAGAGCCCAGGTGTCAAGACAGGTCCTTAGGTTCCAGAGTCCAGTGATAAGCAGAATTCTACAATGGCACCCTGTATAATCTTTGGAACTGTGAATTTCATGAATATTACTACTTTGATTAGGTTATGTTATATAGCACAGTTGACCTCAAATAGGAAGACAATTTGGTGGGCCTTTTCTTTTCTTTTTTTCTTTGGAGACAGAGTCTCACTCTGTTGCCCAAGCTGGAGTGCAGTGGCACCATCTTGGTTCACTGCAACCTCTACATTTCAGGTTCAAGTGATTCTTCTGCTTCTGCCTCCTGACTAGTGGGGACTACAGGCACATATCACCACACCCAGATAATTTCTGTATTTTTATTAGAGACGGGGTTTCACCATATTGGCCAGGCTGGTCTAGAACCCCTGTCCTCGTGATCCACCTACCTCTGCCTCCCAAAGTGCTGGGATTACAGGTCTGAGCAACTGTGGCCAGCCTGGGTTGGCCTTTTTTAATCACATGAATCCTTTAGAAGCAGAGATTCTTTACTAGGTCGTCACAGAATGAAAGTCACAGAGATGAACTGTGTTCTGCCTGGAAAAAAATCAGACATCCTTGTTCTGAATTGCCAATAGAGAAAGACAGGCTCTAACAGCTAAGAGCAGTCTTCATCCAACAGCAGTGAGGGAAAGGGGGGACCAAAGGAACTGAAATGGCAGAGAGCTGATTTCTGCTAACCACAGGAAAGAACCTAGAAACAGCTTTTTTTCCCAGAGCTTGCAGACAAAAATTCAGCCTGAACTGTCTTGATTTCAAGCTGTGATAACCCTGAGCAGAGAACTAAGTCTGTCATGCCAGACTTCTGACCTCTAGAATTGTGAGCTAATGCATGGCTGTTGTTTAGTTTGTGGACACTTGTTATGCAGCAATAGAAAACTAATACATCCCCTACGTTTACTGCCTTTATATGAGGAAATGGCACACACTTTGTATTTCTACATGCTGATCCTGATGAAAGGCTCTGAAAGTACAGAAATCAGTTTGAACTGTTTTATTGTCAGTGTGAATTAATTCACAGTTGGTTTCAAAGATAGTCAAGAATAGTATAACATAATTTTTTTAGTAAATTTTTTAATGTATTTTGAAGCCAGGTATCAATTTTTTTGACATTTCTGACTCTGCCTTAATCCATATTTAATCTGTTTAATCCTATGGTAAGAAGTTAACTATCTCATCCTTGGCACCAACACTATAGAAGATCTCATTCTGTCTGCCAGTCATTCCAGAAATATCTGTGCTACCCTCAGGGAATGATCTAAATTTACCTTTGTCTTCTAATTTAGGGCTTTCCAAATTTCTTTCCACATCATGTCTATATTTGTTCTTTAATTTTAAGAAAATTATGAAACTTATCTAATTAGCATCAGAGTTTGAGATGTCTTTATTTTGGCAAAATCTGGTTAAATTTATTTTCAAACAAATTAGTAAGGAATGACTTGTCTAATTAATAATTTTGCTATGGCATATGTTCTACATATTTCCTTTTTATTTTTACTTGTATACAGATTCTGAATAGGCAGTTAATATTAACTGTAGTACAAGAGCTTAACCACTCTGCAAGAACTAAGGAAGGATTAAGTTGAAATATCTTATACTTAAGGATAGGAACTAGATTAAAATTGTTCTTAATATTATGCAAATACAGGCAGATTTGTATGAATATCATATGACATTCCAATTTCTTGTGATAAATTGTATAATCGATAATGAGTCATGAGCAAATCTGCTTTCCAGTAGGAAAACTAGCAGTATCCCCATTAATAGCAACGTTCACACTGTAATTATTGCAAAAATTTCAAACAGAAGAATCCCAAATAGAAAGATGTCTTAAAGCAAGTTTGCTTATAGAAGACACAAATGAAGAAACCAAAATAAACCTAACTGGTTGAACATCTTTATTAAGGGATTTGAAACCTCATGAAGCCCATATGAATTCTAAATGAGAAAACACAATAAGCCCTAATTAAATATTCTGCTATGGTTTATTGTGGTAGAAATATGAATATAAGCTCAATTATGACATTTAATGTGACATACGCATTCATTTAAATTGAAGGAGGCCTCATGCATAAATGAATAATTTTGCAGCTGAAAAGTATCTGAAGATCCTCTAGACCTCTAAGACATCTCTCTTAGTTTAAAGACAGGGAAATATGTCCATAGAGTCAAAGAACCAACTGCAAATGTGGGCCTCATATTTTTTAATGTTCGAACAGTGGATTTTCTACTCCATCATTCCAACTGCAGGAAAGTCAAAACTCCTTCTCCAAGAGATCTCTTTGTCCATGACTTCCAAATCAGTATTTTTAGCTCTGACCTCACATGTAACTTCCAGATTAATATTTTCTTCTGTCCCTACAATATTTGCATTTATTTGCTTTTCCATTTCCTCAAGCTCACGATGTGTATAATTGAAATTTTAAAAACTATATGTTCACATTTTATGGAACTTGGTGCCCCACTGTGAATAAATAAGCACTTTGCAGTTGCAAGTTTGTTTGCATTATAGAAAGCCACATTTTTGACTTATTTAAAGCAGAAATCTTGGTCACAAGTTCAACTCTGGAATTCAGCTCTGAGGAAATACAGTTGTCTTTATGGCATATCCACCAGCAATATCATGGGAAAACAAAAGGACTTCCTCTATTTTTAGTCTGTACCTATACTTCATTTTTAAAATGAATTTAGAGCGTAAGGTTCAAAGCAGAAGTTACATTTTGAACCTTCAAAAACTCTTCTCATTTGTCATATCTGAAGTGCACGTCAATTATTTTTGGAAGTACTTCATGTGTTGCTGTGTAACAATGGATCTGTGCTCACCACTTTCTTAAGGCGTTCGGGATGCTGTCTTTCTACCTAGCTCTTCTATGTACTCCTCATGGAAAAGGACTGAATTCTCACCAACACAGTGAGATATATCAAAAATTATTATTGATTTATTTTTTTCTTATAATATAATTTCTAATTAAGGAAAATACTTTAAAATGACAACATAGATGATTTTTTATTTTACTCCTGTTTTCTCTGAATCATTTCCTTTTTTTCTTTTAACTTTATGTACTCCCCATAACTTATACAATTGACTGTACAGTATATTATACTACAGTCATATATCTCCCAGTAATTCAATGAATTTTGAAGGCCCTAAATTGTGCAAATTTCTGTGGCAGACACTGTGTGATAAAAAAAAAAAATGAATAAGGTATTCTAACATGAGAATGGGCCAACTATAGTCTGTGGGCCAAATAGAACACACTACCTATTTCAGTAAATTAATTTTTATTGCAATGCATCCATTACATATGCATTTCTTATGGCTGTTTGCAAACACCACAGTGACAGAGGTGAATAGTTGTGCCAGAGACTGAATAGTCTGCAAAGCCCAATACGTTTACTATTTGACCCCTTACAGAAAAAGCTTGTCAACCCATGGTTTAGTACATATTACAGACACTGACATATAAAAACAAGGAAAATGTGAAACTTAGCTTGAACATTTTATGGAAGGGAATGTTTAATTACAATTATGTAAATGGAGGAATATTTCATAGCACAATTTATGTGGATGCTAGCAAACCAGTAGGTTTTCAACTGAAATAAATGAGCTGAAGAGAATGCACTGGTTGCTGACAACCTTGAAGTACTACCAAAGATAAAGCACATATTTCTATCAATTAATACTTAATTATGACATAGCAGTGGTGGAAGACTTTTCCAAAGCAATAATAGGAGTGTCATGGCAACTTTTAAGACCTATTACAGTTGCAAGTTATTTACAGATGATGTCAATGTGATTATACAAATATCTTCTTAGAAGACACATCAAATACATACCAGATCTGATTTATTATTAGAGATTACATCACTTGTTGGCATCAATATTTAAATTTTTATATACAACAATAAGCGTTTGTGTTGGTAAACATATGTTTAGAATTTTGAAATAAAAATTAAATACATTTAAATAAACAATTTAAATAAATTTGCAGAAAATATCAAAGCACAACTATTGGGAAGAAAATAAATATATAATTAGTGAGTAGTTTTGAGTAAGTAGATATTTTTAAGGATGGTAATGATAGATAAATATTTATAAGTATCATACTATTATAAATGTATGATACTTGCTGAAATCATACAATGAAATTAGTATTTTGCATGTTTGCTTAATTTCTATTGTCATTATTATTTTACTTAGCATGTCCCTTTCACTTTAAAATTTCACAAGATGTCCTTCAGATTAAGATTAAATATTTCAGATGATTTTGTCTTCTAATTTGTTTTCTGATTTTCATTTGACATTTATTTTTATGTTCATTTGCGTCCCAATAATTAAGGCAAAAATTTCATATATTTTATTTATAGTTTACACACTAATAATTTAAATAGCATTTATTTTAATCAGTAATTTTAGAACAAGAATGACATGCAATAATAGGCTGTTGGTAGTACTTAGGTGAAATATGTAGGTTTCATATATAAATCACAGTCCTCATAAATTGGGGATGATCTTGGAATTTTTGATTTTTTTTGCTTCAATCCAAGCGAATAATATGAAAACAAACCTTTGATAAGAATGAAGCTATTATCC